>PITA01006007.1:0-80641 GCA_004023965.1 Spilogale gracilis | reverse complement strand
TTTCAAAGAGTAACTTTGTGAGATGCCTTTCTCAGGAGTTGAATATTTTAGTTTCCCCCTTTTAAACAGTATTTCACCACTTAAACAATAGTTTCGATTAGATTTCAGTGTGAAGATGGTAGTGTACGGTTGCCCTTTTCCTTTCTTTTGTAGAAATCAAAATGGACTAGAGGAGTACAGACTCCATCTGTGGGGAAAAGCAGGAGACAACTCTAAAACAAGCCACAGTTTAGGACTGCCCAAAAGGGTGCTGATGGTCAGCAGGGTGCAGATGAGAGGGAACATAGAGTACATGCTAGGACTCCAGATGCAGGAAGAGCTAGCAGACACACTTCTCAATGAGGAACAGCTCACCCAATGAGAGAAGTTTTAAATCCTTAGTTTATGACGTGGGAAGGAGATCCATAGGCTTTACATTAGGGGGAAAGACACAGATGCCTATTACCATGTGGAGAAGAAACGCTATAACAAATTGGGGGCAGAGAACTCGAGTATTAAGGAAAATTCCAACCCTCTTCTTACACATAAACACTCTGCAGATAGCCAATGCAGGGAAACCTTCATGTGCTTCAAAAACTAAGTCATCAAGAAGAACCGGCAGAGGATCTATACTAAAATATTTTGAGGGGAAACATGAAAGAAATAGGAAAATGAAACTGTAAATTTAAAACATTTAGCAGAAAAATGGTGCCAGAGAGTAAATAAAAGTTGTGACTAAATATTTGGCAGAGAATTCTCTTTTTTTAAAGATTTTATTTATTTGACAGAGAGAAACACAGCTAGAAAGGGAACACAAGCAGGGGGAGTGAGAGAGGGAGAAGCAGGCTTCCCGATGAGCAGGGAGCCCGATGTGGGGCTCGATCCCAGGTCTCTGGGATCATGACCTGAGCCGAAGGCAGTCGCTTAACCAACTGAGCCACCCAGGTGCCCCGAGAACTTTTTTTTTTAAAAGATTGTTACTTGTTTATCTGAGAGAGAGAGTGAGTGAGAGAAAGAGAGAATGCTCACAAGCCAGAGGAGGGGCAGAGAAGCAGACTCCCTGCTGAGCAGGGAGCCTGATGTTGGACTTGATCCCAGGACCCTAGGATCATGACCCCAGCTGAAGACAGCTGCTTAACTGACTGAGACACTCAGGTGCCCCTGGGCATGAATTTTTAAAACTGAATTATAAATAACTGTTTACTCAAATCAAAAGCATTGAGCAAGAAGAGCTTAGGACAGCATGAGACAATAGGAGATGAAGCAGGAGCTAATAGAGCTTAGGAAAGAAACAGAAGGCAGAATTTAAGCCACCCAGAAATGAAGGGAAAATCAACAAATTTAAAACACAGTTTTGATACAAAACCTTAGGTTCAGATTTATTTTCCTTCAGCACTTTGCATATTACACTATACACTGTTTTCTTCTGGCTCCTAGTGTGTCTATGAAGAAGCCTGTCATAGAGCAGGTCCTTACTGCTTTGAAGTTGATACAATTTTTCTCTCTGGAAGCCTTCAGAATTTTCTCTGCATTTGGTCTTCAGTTTCACTCTAATGACCATGACGACATTGTATTTGTGTCTGTATCTTTTTTAATGTCTCCAGTTAGTGCTCTTTAAATCAATAATCTTACATCTTTTTCTAATCCTTGAAAATTCACAGTCAATATTTCTTCCAGTATTTCCTTGTAATTTGTTTTCCCCTCTCTTCCTGTGATCTCTACTACGTTTTTACTTCAAGCCTTCATGTCTCTTAACTTTTCTCTTACTTTTGCCATCTCTTTGTCTATTTTTTATGAACAAAGTTTCCTGATCTTGTCTTTCATCTCACTAATCTATTCTTCATCTATCTCTATTTTGCTGATAAATTCAGCTATTGAATTCTTAATTTCAGTTGTTATGTTAGAGGGACAGTTTGTCTTTGTCATTGCTTGTTCCTGCTTCATATTTCTAATACTCTCCCTTATCTTGTTCAGTATATTTATTATGTGTCTTTTAAATATTTGTCTGCTCTATTGATTCTGTTCCCTTTAGCATGAGCCGTTAAGAATGTGCACCTTGTTTGTATCGTTCTTTCCCCCTATAATTTCATATTACCTTGGGAATACTGGCTACCTAGACAGATAATGCATACCTGTGAGAAGAGACTGAAATCCATACTATAATCTAAGACCTCTCTTGATGAGTTTGTACAACATGTATGATGTCTTGAGGCGGTGGTCATAGGGACAGGAAATACTCTTTACACTGCTGACTTCTGTTGTTTCAGTCTAGATTTGATCATCCTTATTTACCTACCCACATGAACTGGCTTTTCCTGTATCTTCTCCCTCAGCTCTTTTTCAAGAGTTTCCTCCCTTAGGATTGGGACAGGAGTAAGGATGGCTCAGGGATCAAAACACTAAGCCGCACATCTTATTGGTCACTCCCCACCAGCCAGATTCCAGCTCTGCCATAAATTATTCTTATATCCAGTAGCACAGTGCTGGCATTACTTCTGCCCCACAGAGGTGTTGAGGTGAGCAGTGACTCACCCAGAACAGTGTGGAGGAGGGAAGAAAATACAATAAAATCGTTCTTTCACAATTTGCCCTTTGCCTGACCTTTTATTCTAAGCTACCATTCCCCAAATACATATTGGAACAAAATGCCTTCTGGTCCTCCTGAATTCTCTTATTCATTAACCCGCCCATCTCTTCTGTAGCATTTCTAAGGTAAATTCTGGAAGGAGGCCAGCAACCTGTTTGTTTGCCATCTTGTCCTTTGCACTGTTGTATAATATCACCTGTCTCTCACCAAGTTCTGCAATATTTGTGGGTCTGTTGCTACTCTCTCAAGTCTGTTTCACTTAGGCATTATCTGCCTCTGTGCAATATGATGCTTTTAATTATTGCAGATTTATAACATCTTGATATCTGATAAGATGATTCTCCTTATTCATCTTCTAAATTGTCTTGGCTATTTTGGGCCCTTTACTCTTCTGCGTTAATTCAGAGATCAATTTGTCAAGCTCTGTGAAAAATCCTCTTGAGATTTTATTGGAATTGCTTTGAATTTATAGCTTAATTTGGAGAATTGCCGTCTTTATTATATCGAGAACTTTAATACATTAATATTGTTCCTGCTCCATTTATTTGATCCATAAAGATCTTGTTAAAATTTTGTGGGATTTAATCACAGTTACCTTATAGCTTTTGCTGCTATGGTAAATCACTTTTTTGGGTTTTTTGCCCTTTTTTCCACAGTGAAAATGCCTTTATTTTTTCTGATCATATAGTAAAACAAATGAAGGGCACCTGGGTGGCTCAGTCAGTTAAGCAGCTGACTTCAGCTCAGGTCACAATCTCACAGTCCTGGGATGGAGCATGGGTGCGTGGGTGCTCCTCCCTCAGCGGGGAGTCTGCTTCTCCCTCTCCCTCTGCCCCTCCCCCACTCATGCTCTCTCTCTCTCTCTCGCTCTCTCTCAAATAAATAAAATCTTTTAAAAATTGATTATATTTATGATTATTGTAAAAATTCGATCTTTACATAAATTTATAGAGAAAGTGAATCCCACCAAAAATCCCATCATCCTGTGACTAACATGTTATCCTTTCAAGCACTCTTTATGAATACAATATACATACACAAGTAAATTTATATATATATGATCATACCATGCTTGCTATTTTTTTCATCAGCATCTTCCCTTTCTACTTCCTCTTCCCATATGAATGCCTTTCCTATTCCCTACCCTGTAACTTATATTCATAACCCAGTATTTTTTTCATCTCAAAAATCCTATGTAGAACCTGCTATTCATAGAGATTTCAGAGAGTTTATCATTGTTTCACAAAAATGGGTCATGTTATACTCATTTTCCTGTATTTTTCCCCTATGAAAATCCCTCTAGCTGACCAGAAAGTCATTTAGTATGCATCCAATTTATTCTTTTCATGGCTGCTTAATAGTCCCTGATATGGAAAAAATACTACAATTTATTCAACAATTGGATTCATTGTATACTGTAGGAACTAGTTATTTTAAGTAGAAAAGAATCTAGTGTGGGGAACTCAGAACTTATAAAAGTATTAGAGGGACCCAAGTAGCAGGCTCTAGGCTGGGCCTCCAGGAATGGCTCCCACCACAGTCCCACAGAACCTGTCCCCCAGGGGAACCACTGTGTCTATCATGGTCAGAAAGATGCCGTCCAGCTACTGGCTCCAGAATCATGCCACTTCGGCCGCACCTGGGGGGACCAGGTGGCCACCGCCAGAACTTTTGATTACAGACCCATGCCATATCTGCACTGGTACCGATCATTGGAGACATGACATCATACTCTAGAACCCTAGCTTGAAAGGAGTCGAGGAAATACGTGTCTAGCTTTCCAGCCTCTGCAAAATAGAAACACACACAAGAAAAGGGGTGGCAGAAGGGAGAATGGGCCAATCTACCAAATCTGCTGTGATTCACTTTCTTTCCAGTTGGGGCGCCCCAAGAATACTCCCACAGTAAACATACTGTCATGCAGCCACATGTGTTTCTACTTCTATTTCTAAAGCATAGCATCCCTGGAGTAGAATCTCTGGTCAAAGATATATGCATCTTTCAAAATAGATCTTGCTAAATTGCCCTCTAAAAAGGCTGTAATACTTTACACGTCTGCCAGCAATGTGTGAGAATCGTCTTCATACATTCTACCAGAAAACAGCAGTAGGTATTATGGCATTGTGTGTGTGTGTTTACTTTTTATTATGGAGAATTTCAAATATTCAGAAGAGTAGGCAAATGGTATAATGAATTCTCATGTTCCCACCAGCCAGCTTCAAACACCATCCATCCATGGCCAATCCTATCCTATCTACTTCTCCTGTTCCATGTATTTTGAAGCAAATTCTAGACAGCATATAATTCCATTCATAAATATAATTTAAAAATATATTTCTAAAAGATAAAATAAGTATGATATTATCGTATCTTTAAAAAGTAATAATTTTTATTAAATAATCAAACAGTATTTACATTTTGAGTAGGAATTCAAGTAAGGCCCACAAATTACAATTGATTAAAATCTTATATGTCCTTTTTTTTCTAAACCATGAAATCTTTTAATTTGCTCATGTTTTGTGTTTGAGTGGTTAAATATGAGTTTTTAAATGATAAAATGAGTTTTTAACTTGCTCATGAAATGTAGAAGTTTTTCAATGGATAGTTCTACATGGTCACAGACCATTTTATTTTATTTTATTTCATTTCATTTCATTTCATTTCATTTCATTTCATTTCATTTCATTTCATTTTATGTTTTTCCTACCCCACTCCTTTCTGTAACCCTCAGTTTGGTTCCTGGAGTCCAGAGTCTCTCATGGTTTGTCTCCCTGTCTGATTTCTTTCCATTCAGTTTTCCCTCCCTTCCCCTTCCGTCCTCCACGCTATTCCTTACATTCCACACCTGAGTGAAATCATATGATAATTGTCTTTCTCTGCTTGACTTATTTCACTTAGCATAATCCCCTCCAGTTCCATCCATGTTAATGCAAATGGTGGGTATTCATCCTTTCTGATGTCTGAGTAATATTCCATTGTGTATATGGACCACATCGTCTTTATCCTTTATCTTTTGAAGGACATCTCAGCTCCTTCCACAGTTAGACTGTTGTGGACACTGCTGCTATCTACACTGGGGTGCAGGTGCCCCTTCTTTTCACTATATCTGTATCTTTAAAATCTTTTATGTCCTTTTTAATTTATGGTTTCCTCCTCCATCTTTTTGTTTCTTATAATTTATTTGTTGGAGGAACCAGGTTACTGGTGCTGTGAAGTTTCCTGCTGTCTAAATTTTGCAGGTTGCAGCCCTATGTTGTAATGGAATATATTCTCTGTCTTAGCTATTTCTGGTGAATTGGTAGTGGAATTTAAAGGCTTGGTCAGATTCAGGTTTGATCTTTATGTCAAGAATAACTCATAGATGGTGTCTCAGGTTTGATCTTTATGTCAAGAATAACTCATAGATGGTGTCTGTTCCTCCATCAGAGTCACATCCTATCTGATTGTCTTCCTCTTTGTGATGTTAACAACCAGCCACTGATGCTCCAGAGTGTCCAGATCCATTAGGGTTGCAAAATGATAGTCCAACTCTATCCGTCTTCACAGATGATGTAAAAACTTCCTCATCTCTGCTATTTGGTTAACCCAATGATACAGTGTATATGCATAAGAAAAATGCTAGATTCTTTCCAGGTGTTTACCAGTTTTGAGGTAATGCATTTGTTCTCAGGCATCCTTCAGTGTTTTTTTCTGTTTTGCTTTGTTTTGTTTTTTTAAGATTTATTTATTTATTTGACAGAGAGAAACACAGCTGAAAGAAGGAACACAAGCAGGGGGAGTGAGAGAGGGAGAAGCAGGCTTCCTGCAGAGTAGGGAGCCTGATTTGGGGCTCGATCCTGGGTCTCCAGGATCATGACCTGAGCCGAAGGCAGTCGCTTAACCAACTGAGCCACCCAGGCGCCCCCTTCAGTGGTTTTACTGTCATTAAGAGTCCGTAGATTGAATTTGGTGTGTTTCAATTCATTGCAGTTATGATTCTTACTGATACTTGATTTGATCAATGGCTGTTTTTATGTGTACCTGTGTGATGGGTAGCAAGTCATTTTATGTTGCTTTCATGTGTATGCCTTTAATTGCTAGTGAATTGGGCATATTCATGCTTGTTGGGTCTTTTGACTTTAGTAAACTGTTGATTTGTGACTCTTCCACAATTTTTTTCCATTGTTGGCTTTATTTTATCAGTTTTTAAGGGTGCTTTTTATAGAAAGGAATCCTTTTTGAGAAAATAGTAGAGCAAACATTTTTCCAGATATCTTGATTGCTATTAATTTTTTTAAGTACCTTTGCTATACTATATAGTCAAATATGCTTGTCTTTTATTTTTTAGTCTCTTGGTTCTTAGTAAGGAAAATTCTCCCCAAACCATAGATTGTACATGTATAATTTCTTAGCTATTTTCTTCAAGTTTTAAAATAATTTTTCTTTTACATTTAAATCTTTAATTTGTTTGCAACTTGCTTTTGAATTTAGTCCATTTTTATTTCACTTCAGATGGGTAGCTAGTTATGCCTGCAGTTTTTTTTTTAAGATTTTATTTGTTTATCAGAGAGAAGGAGAGAGCACAAGTACACACAAGCAGGAGGAGCAACAAGCAGACAGAGAAGTAAGGAGCCCGCTACAGGATTTGATCCCAGGACCCTGGGATCATGACCTGAGCCAAAAGCAGAAGCTTAACTGAATGAACCACCCTGGAGCCCCAGGACTTTTTTTTTCAATAGTTCATTTTTTCCCCCATTGAACTACCACTTTAGCACATTTCTAATAACCACTGTCATGTAATTATCAATTATTTTTTCTGTTCCACAAACTCTATATTGATTTGAATATGTAACGTGGGGCGCCTGGGTGGCTCAGTTGGTTAAGCGACTGCCTTCGGCTCAGGTCATGATCCTGGAGACCAGGGATCGAGTCCCACATCAGGCTTCCTGCTCGGCGGGAAGCCTGCTTCTCCCTCTCTCAGTCCCTCTGCTTGTGTTCCCTCTCTCGCTGTGTTTCTCTCTGTCAAATAAATAAATAAAATCTAAAAAAAAAAAAAATAATGAATATGTAACGTGTATTATATGACTGATAACTTAGGAAGCCCCTCCACATATACATTCTTTTCTTACATTTTTATAGTTGCATTAGCTCTTCCTTGGCATTTGTTTTCCATGTCAACTTTAGAATCATTTTACCTAATTCCTTTTTTTAAGTTTTTTTTTGTTTATTTGAGAGAAAAATGCAAAAGTGCGAGGGGCAGAGATTAAGGGGAGAGAAACTCAAGCAGACTTTGCGCTGAGTGCAGACCCCAGTCCAATGCTCAGTCTCACAACCCTGAGATCACAACCTGAGCTGAAACCAAGAGTCAGACACTTAATCAACTGTACCACCCAGGCACCCCCATTTTACCTAAACACTCCTGGAATTCTAATTGGAACTATGTTAAATATATATATATATATGAATTAACAGTTTTATATCTTCTTTCGTTCTAGGAACATAATATAACTTCACTTTAAAACAAATACCAATTTGTGTGTTTTAGTAGTTTTTTTCCCCTGACTTTTCTTCATTATAGATCCTGAGTCTATCTTGTGACATCTTTAAGGGTTTAGAATTGTTGTCACTGTCATAATTTGAGTGGATTTTATTAACAGCATTAATGATTACAGAGACAAAAGAAAATACTTTCCAGGCAGAATGTCCAGTTACTGGAACTCCTAACTGAATTAAAATCTGCTTCTCATATTACCAGGAAGGAAAGGTCAATATGCCCTTAAGACCACTGGTGGTAGGGCGAGGGACTAGATGAGTGCTGGAAGACCAACAAAGAAGAGGAACCTGGAATGTTACTGTTTTACTTAACCTTCTACTGTCAGGCTTCTGTTTATGTGAGGGCTCTTGACTTAATTAGCGGGTTTTTCCAGTGGGTACATGGACCTGTTAGAGACCATAATAAAACACGCAGGGGTAATCCCGAACAAAAATTCCCCAAAAAAGGATTTCTTCTGTGGTTGTTTTTTTCCTCTCTTAGAAACTCCATTTTGTTGTTATGCATAGTTTGGTTGGGGTTTTTTTGTTTTTCTTTTGTTTTGTTTTGGTTTTTTTTGGTTGGTTTGTTTTTGCAATGAAAACCTTTAAAAAAATTTCCACAGATAAGTAATACAGTAAATGTACCCATTCACTCGTTTTGTATATTCACAAATAATGGAAAAAATTTCAGCTATTGAAATTTATGGCAGGATTGAATAACTAATTGCTACTCCACAGAATAATAGTTAGCGTCTGTGAAACAATTACTACGCATTCAGCACTCTGCTAGTATGCTTTGAGTATATCTTCTCATTCAAAACAATGCTGTAGAGCAGACAGGGTTTATTTCACCTGTATCTCGTTTTTAACAATTAGGAAATTAAGGCCAGAAGAAGTTAGATTGTCCAGGGTCACACAACTAGCTCATGACGAAGGTTCAGTGCAAACCAAGGGCCTGACTGATCTTACCACCGTATTATATTCCCTCCACACAAAGAATTGAGGTAGAAATATACAACTTGCCCTCTCTCCTCCATTTCCCTTAAAGAAATTTTAATAAGGACGCCTGGGTGGCTCAGTTGGTTAAGCGACTGCCTTTGGCTCAGGTCATGATCCTAGAGACCCGGGATCGAGTTCCACATCCGGCTCCCTGCTCGGCGGGAGGCCTGCTTCTCCCTCTCTCACTCCCCCTACTTGTGTTCCCTCTCTGGCTGTGTTTCTCTCTGTCAAATAAATAAAATCTTTAAAAAAAAAAAAAAGAAATTTTAATAGATATATCATCTGGTTGTAGAGTCTCCTAATGCAGAAAAGTTACTTTACAGAATTTATAAATCGGGGTATTTACAGATAAAATGCTGCCAAGTGGTGCCAGGGTGGCCGGATCAGTTAAGTGTCTGCCTTTGGCTCAGATCATGATCCCAGGAATCAAACCCCACATTGGGCTCCCTGCTTCTCCCTCTTCCTCTGCTGCTCCCTCTGCTTGTGCTCTCTCTCTGCCAAATAAATAATAAATAAAATCTTATAAATAAATAAATAAATAAATAAATAAATAAATAAATAAATAAATAAAATGCCCCCAGATTTGTTTTACACGATAGATGGATTTCTCAGCCTTGATTTTCATGTGCTCATTTTGTCTTTAAATGTGGTCTTTGCTGTGCTGGATTTTTATAGCACTTCACTCTGTGGTTTCTAAGATAAACCTTTATATTTTTTTTTGTTGGGGAAGGGGAGAAAATAAAGAACCTATAGATTTAGCAGTAGAATATGAGGGAGAATAATAGAAAGTAAAATAATAGAATGTGATCACTTACGTCCACATTTGTCTGTATTTAAACTATTGTTATTCTGTCTATAAATAGAGCGGATTTAAGTGTTCTACAAAGTCATATCTGAAAGCTTAGTACATAAAATCAAGAAAAGCAGAGCTGCTTTGGACAAGGAGTGCATGGATGCTTGGGGCCTGGCCCGAGTCCCCATTCCATCCATTCCGATCACCTCTGGGAATTCTGGGGCTTCTGTAGCTTGAAATAATTGATTTGGATTAAATTTGTTTCTGACATACTAACCATAACATCTTGGACTGAATTTCAGAGTTGTTATTATTATAAGAAGTGATCTAATGAAACAGCCCTTTCTTGAAAGATACCCAAGAAATTCTCAGGAGAGGATACTCAGGGGATTGAAGTGTGTAACTGTGGGCAAGATGATGACTACTCTTTGCTTTCTACCTACTGTTCTGTTCTTTCCTTTATTTCTTTTCCTAGCAGTTAGGATTGTGACTTTAATGGTTAAAAAATTAATTTAAACATTTTTCTGGAATTAGGAATTATATTTTAATTACTGGCTTTGTACTCAAATATTTCCCCCCAAAGAGTAACTTTTTCAATTACATAATGATAATATATTAATAATAGGATATAAAGTACAGTTGACCCTTGAGGCACCTGGGTGGCTCAGTCAGTTGAGACTCTGACTCTTGGTTTTAGCTCAGGTCATGACTTCAGGGTCATGATCTCAGGGTCCTGAGACTGATCGTTGGGTGGAGCTTCTGCTCGGTGCAGAGTCTGCCTGAGATTCTTTCCCTCCTCAGCCCCATCTGGCCATCCCGTTCTTGTGTGCATGCCTGCTTGCTCGCTCTCAAATAAATAAAATATTTTAAAAAACAAAAATAAAGTGTAGTTGACCCTTGAACAATGAGGGGAGGGGGGCATTGGGGGCATCAGCCCACTACACAGTTTAAAATCCATGTATAACTTTTGACTCGCCCAAAAACTTAATTTCTAATAGCCTACTGTTGACTGGAAGCCTTACTGATAACATAAAGAGTTGACTAACACATATTTTGAATGTTATATATACTATATACTGTGTTGTTACAGTAAAGTAAGCTAGGGGAAAGAAAATGTTATTAAGGAAGAAGAGAAAATGCATTTACAATATTGTACTGTAAAAAAAATCCACATATAAGTGAACCCACACAGTTAAACCTTTGTTGTTCAAGGGTCAACTGTACAGAAAATTAATTTATAAATATTTATTACAGGAAAAGTCCACATACGGTTCTGGAATTCAGTATTCTATATTTTCATTTGTTAATTACTCTGGTCAAGGCACTGGTCTTTATTTTCTATTTTTTATTTTTTTTAAAGATTTTATTTATTTATTTGACCGAGAGAAACACAGATAGAGAGGGAACACAAGCAGGGGGAGCGAGAGAGGGAGAAGCAGGCTTCCCGCTGAGCAGAGAGCCTGATGTGGGACTCGATCCCAGATCTCCAGGATCATGACCTGAGCTAAAGGCAGTCGCTTAACCAACTGAGCCACCCACGTGCCCCAAGGCACTGGTCTTTAAACAAAAACTAGCCTTAAGGACTGAAAAGCAAATAGAAGCACAGCTGATTGAGTTCTAAATTGTTCTTTCTGTTTTGGATTTTACCTAAGCTTTAAGTAGTTCTCAACTCTGGTCTCATGTCAGAATTATGGGGAGTGAAAAAAAAATCATTCCCCAGGCTGCACCCCAGATCAACTGAATCAATTTCTGGAGTAGGATACCCAGACATAAATATTTTTTAAAATCTCCGCAGGTGAATCTAGTATGCAGACAACTTGAAAACCAGCAAGTCTTTAGCCTGAATCAACCAATGCTTAGCTAAGTGGATTTAATAAGGTGAGTTGTTAGGGCACTTGGGTGTCTCAGTCATTAAGCGTCTGCCTTCAGCTCAGGTCATGATCCCAGAGTCCCAGGATTGGGATGGAGCCCAGCATTGGGTTCCCCTCTCTTACTCCCCCTGCTTGTGTTCCCTTTCTAGCTGTATTTCTCTCTGTCAAATAAATAAATAAAATCTTAGGAAAAAAAATAAGGTGAGTTATTTATTATTCTATACTTGTGAGAGATTAATAAATTATGACATTTTACTTTCTCTTCTTTCCCTTTCCTTCTGCTTTGGCTTTCCTAACAAGGGCCCAGCAGAGAAGGGGGCCAGGCCAGGAAAGGGATCCAGAGATAGGCAGGAAGTGCAGAGGGTGTGCACAGATAGATGGAGGCCAGGGCTTGAAGATTAAACGTCCTGCGAAGGCAGTATAGATAATCAGACACCCCTTCTCCACCAAGGAAAAGAATATGTTCTATAACTAGTTTCTTGCTTTGGGACAATGGGGCTACCTTACATTATTTCAAGATATTTAAGGGAACTAAAAACATGTTTGTCTCTGGAGCAAATTTATTTAATCTTGACATATATATGCTAGGTTTGTGTATTTAGGCCATAGCATTTTTCAGAGTAAGTGATATATTTCCTAGAACCTTGAGTAAACCTTCTGCATTTTGTCACTAACCAGAGTTCAAGACTGGTGCAGTTTAGCTCTTTAACTCTTAAAAATGACCAACCAGGTCTCCCTGTCAGGACAAGACTTTTTCTAAGCACTTTTTAGAAGTAGAATAAAATTGATATAACAGGGCAGGATACAGAAATCAACAAACAAAAATCATCTGTATTTCTATACAATAGCAATGAACAATCTATAAAGGAAATTAAGAAAACACTTCCAGTTTTGATATCATCAAAAAGAATAAAATACTTAGGAATACCTTTAACCAGGAAGGTGAAGCTTATACACTGTAAAGTACAAAACATTGCTGAAAGAAAATAAAGAAGACCTAAATAAATAGGAAGACACCCCATGTTCATGGGCTGCAAGACAGTATTGTTAAGATGACATTACCACCAAGGCAATCTATATAATCAGTATCAAAATCCTAATGTTGGTTTTTGTAGAAAAGAAAAAGAAAAAAATTCCTAAAATTTACATGAAATCTCAAGGAAGCCCCTAATAATAAAAACAATCTCAAAAAAAAAATGAACAAAGTTGGAAGTCTCACACTTCATGATTTTAAAATTTAATACAAAGCTACAGTAATCAAAACAGCACAATACTGACATAAGAACAGACATATAGACACGGAATAGAATAGATATTGGGAATAAACTCTTGCATATTTGGTCAATTGATTTTTGACAAGGGTGCCATGGTCATTTGATGAGAAAAACAGTCTTTTCAACAAATGGTGCTGGGAAAACTAGATATCCATATGTGAAAAGATGAAGTTGGACTCTTACCTTATACCATATAGAAAATTAACTCAGCATTGATTAGAGTCCTAAATATGAGATAAAACTATAAATATTTTAGAAGAATATATAGGAGGAAATCTTAATGACCTGTATTTTGCAATGGTTTATGACATAAATAGTACAGGCAACAAAAGAAAAAGAGACTGGACCTCATTAAAATTTAAAATTCTTGTGCATCAGAGGATACAATCAACAGAATAAAAAGGCAACCCATAGAATGGGAGAAAATATTGCAAATCATATATTTAACAAAGGATTAATATCCAGAATATATTATAAACCCCTGCAATTCAGACAACCCCCCCAACAATCCGATTAAAAAATGGGTAAAAGAATTCAAAGACATTTCTTCAAAGAAGATATACAAGTGATCAATAAGCACATGAAAAGATGCTCAACATCATTAGTCATCATGCAAATCAAAACCATAAAGGAATACACCTCATACCCACTAAGATGGCCATTATAAAACTTAAAAAACCCAGGCGCGCCTGGGTGGCTCAGTGGTTGGGCATCTGCCTTCGGCTCAGGTCATGATCCTGGAGACCCGGGATCGAGTCCCACATCGGGCTCCCTGCTCTGCGGGAAGCCTGCTTCTCCCTCTCTCACTCCCACTGCTTGTGTTCCCTCTCTAGCTGTGTTTCTCTCTGTCAAATAAATAAAATCTTTAAAAAACAAAAACCAAACCAACCAACCAAACAAACAAAAAACTTAAAAAACCCAGAAAGTTAATAATGTTGATGAGAAAATTTTGGTTTCTGGCCTGTCATATAAGAAGTTTGGAAATCATAACATGTAAAGAGCTGAACAAAAAGAAAACAATTTTTCTTAAGTCTGTGAGAGAAGTGATTTCACAGGGCAAACTGCTGTTTTCTTTTTTTTTTTTTTTCAAACTGCTGTTTTCAATATCAGAGATAGATGAGTGGATAGAGGGAATCATAACTTATCAGAGCAGAAACCCAGAAGCAAAAGCACTAACCAGTGACAGCATAGGATAAACCAAACTCTAACTGACAAATTAATGGAAGCTCAGTATGGACAAGTCTGAGAGTTAAAACCTTCAGAGGAACCCAGACATGGAGAGGGGAGGGGCCACACTTCTGAGCTCCAGTAGCTCAACTTCATTTTCACAGTGAAGATCGAAGAACAAGGGAAACAAGTAGAAAACAGTAGCAAATATGGTAGCTATTAATCCAATTATATCAATAATTATTTTGAGTATCAGTGATCTAAATGTGCCAAATTAAAACACAGAGATTTTCACAGTAGATAAAAAACAAGACCCAACTCTATGTTGCCTACATGAAACACACTTTAAATATAAAGACACAGAGCAATTCAGAATAAATGGTTGGAGAAATATGCACTATGCTAACACTAAAGATCAGCAGTAGTTATATTAATTTCAGAAAGAAAAGACTTCAGAGCAAAGAACCTCATTAGGGATAAAGGAGCATTACATAATGAAGAAGGAGTCAATTCTCCAAGAATACATAATAATCCTTAACATGTAAGCCCCTAACAACAAAGCAACAAAATACAAGGGGCAAAAACTGATAGAACTACAAGGAGAAATAGATGAATCCACTTCTACAGTAGGAGCCTTCATCACCCCTCTATCAGAAATGGACAATTCATCAGGCAGAAAATCAGTAGGGACACAGTTGAATTCAACACCATCAATCAACTGGACATAAATTTGACATCTATAGAGTATTTTAACAACAGTAGAATACACATCTTTCTCAAACTCACATGGAACATTCACTAAAAGACCGTATTCTGGACCATAAAACACATCTTAACAGATTTAAAGGAATAGAAATCACGTGTCTGATCTCACACCACAGTGGAATTAAACGAGGAACCAAGAACAGAAAGATAACTGGAAAATCCTTAACTACTTGGAGATTAAACAACATACTTCTGGGGTGCCTGGGTGGCTCAGTTGGTTGGGCGACTGCCTTCGGCTCGGGTTGTGATCCCGGAGACCCAGTATCGAGTCCCACGTCGGGCTCCCTGCTCGGCGGGAAGCCTGCTTCTCTCTCTCTCATCCCTCCTGCCTGTGTTCCCTCTCTGGCTGTGTTTCTCACTGTCAAATAAATAAAATCTTAAAAAAAAACCCAAAAAACAAAAAACAACAACTTACTTCTATGTAAGACATGGGGCAAAGAAGAAATCTTCAAAATATTGGTGAAGATATGGAGAAGTTGAAACCTTTGTGCATTGCTGGTAAGAATGTAAATGGTGCAAACATTATGGAAACAGTCTGGTGTTTGCTTCAAAAGTTTATGGTATGATAATAGTAGACTTCACCATATGACTCAGCAATTCCTTTGCTAGATGCAAACCCAACAGAGTTGAAAAAGGGACTCAAACTGATAACTGTATGCCAATATTCATAATGGCATTGTTCACAACAGCCAAAAGGTAGAATCAACCCAAGTGTCCTTCAATAGATGAACGAATAGGTAAAATGTGGTATGTGGTATATACATAACAATGGAGTATTATTCAGCCATTAAAAGCAATGAAGTTTTGGTGCGTGGTACAACATGGATGGCCCTTGAAAACATGTTAAGTGTCACACACACACAAAGAGAAAGACAAATATTATATGATTCCAACTATATGGAGTACTTAGCATATGCAAATTGATAGAAACAGGTTATCAGGGACAGGAGGGGGATGGGGTATGGGAGGGTTGCTGCTGAGCATGTATAAAGTTTTTATCTGGGATGATGAAAAAGTTCTGGAAATAGTGGCAATAGTTATACAACACTGTGAATGTATTAAATACTACTAAATTGTACACTGAAAAATGGCTAAAATGGTACATTTTATGTTATGTGTGTTTTGCCACAATAGAAAAGTCAAAAAATTTTGATATAATAGAGAAAATTCAAGTGGAAGGAAAAGGAAGATCCAGATAAATGTGAGAGAAACAAGCCAGAAAATAATAGAAATTTAGTTACCATTGCTTTTTGTTGTTATTGTTTAGTTTTGTTTTGTTTCGAGCGTGAGAGAACGTGCCAATGCAAGCAATAGGTGGAGCAGAGGGAGGAGAGAGAGAATTGTAAGCAGGCTCTGCGTCCAGCATGGAGTCTGATGTGGGGCTGGATCCCATGACTCTGAGGTCATGACCAGAGCCGAAATCAAGAGTTAGTCAGTAACTAGCTGAGCCACCTGGGTGCCCCACCAATTTTTTTTTAATACTTTACAGAAACAACAAAATGGGTTGCTCTGTGAAGTTAGAAAAGCTATCTAGACCAAACCTTTTAAAAGTTCAGGAAAAAAAATTCATGTCAAAATGAGCAACAGAAAATTATCAGGGTCAATTCTAATGAAAAGTCATTTTAAAAAGAGAGTAAGAAACAGAATAATAGCCCTATGATGGAAACTTCCCAGAAAGAATGCTCAAAACAGATCAAAACTGTAATGTTTTAAAAGAGCTAAAAGACATTGAGAAAGCGATGTAAGAATAGCATACATACACCAGAATTAGAAAAACTAAAAAATTGGATCTGAACTCAAGAATTAGAATTAAAATTTTTTTTGAGAAATAAAGATTAAGTTATAAGGAACAAAAGAGCTACTAAACACAGGTAAAGCCTTAAAAGAAAGAGAAAGTAAAAAGGAGGGAAAGTTTCAAAATAAAGAAATGAAGAAAGAAATTAAAAGGACTTGAGGGAAAGTGACAAATAGTGAAGACAGGGAAAAGAAGTCCAATATACAGATAATAGAAGTTCCAGGGAAGTAATCCAAAGCAAAGGAACCAAGGGATCACAACAAATATTAAAAACTATAATTAAAGAAACGTTTCCTGAATGAAATGTGTATATTTGAGGCTACATTTTGAAAGAACACACTGACTACTTGGGAAATATCAAACAAGAATGACAACAAACATAATCTTATAAAATTATTGGGCTTTAAAAAAAGATAAAGTTCTTTGGGTATCTATGCAGAAAGAATCTAACAAGGGAAAGAAAAGTAGATTATATCAGACTTTTTGACAGCAACGCTTTATTCTGTAAATAAGTTGCAAAATATATTTAAGATTTTCAAGGAAAGAAAATGCAAGCCAAGCATTTCTATCCAGCAAAACTGACCTGCAATTATA
This sequence comes from Spilogale gracilis, assembly GCA_004023965.1. Taxonomy (NCBI): domain Eukaryota; kingdom Metazoa; phylum Chordata; class Mammalia; order Carnivora; family Mephitidae; genus Spilogale; species Spilogale gracilis. Next base: position 63,306 of record PITA01006007.1, on the reverse strand, counting down.
AATGACAGAGACAAACTGTAATCAACATGCAAACACTCAGAGAATACTATTTCCATAAGCCTTTTCTTTCCTAAGGAATCTATTAGAGGACAGGCTTTTTACACAATCAAAATGACTAGATTAGAGAGAAATAAGGAACTAATGATGAGCATTAAGTGTATATTTGCCCATAAAACTAAGATCAAATGAGAGTTAAATGAAAAATATGATAGTATGCAATGGCTATAGAAGCTAGTAATTTAGAAAGAGTACAACTATAATAAAATGGATACAATATTAACTGTTTTCAAGACTCATGATCCCTGGTGGTATATTGCTACTTTGAGATTATTGTATGTTTAAAATGAAATAAAGCAAGTTAGTAAATTTCAAATGAGTAAATATTCTAACTCCATTATCCTTGAGTACCAGAAGTCTCCATGTGAAAGAAAGGAAAGAAAGGGCAATGTAATACAGATGAGGCTAAGTAAAAACCCTATAGTCCTGAAATTGAATTCAAAATATTAATATGAACTTATGAAGTATTCTTTCCTAGTTCTATCTTTTGAAGAGGCCTAGAAACAGTTACCAATGTAAGTAGTAATGAATACCCCTAGTTCCCATATTGTCATCTTAAAATGCCAGGAAAAGAAAATAGAGCTTCTTGCAACAAATGTATCTTTTTTTTTTTTTTTAAGATTTTATTTATTTATTTGACAGAGAGACACAGCTAGAGAGGGAACACAAGCAGGGGAGTGAGAGAGGGAAAAGCTGTCTCCCTGTTGAGCAGGGAGCCTGATGTAGCGGGGCTCCGGGATGGTGACCTGAACCAAAGGCAGTCCCTCAACTGACTGAGCCACCCAGGCGCCCCAGCAACAAATGTATCTGATAAGCCTGGAACATCCTGTCAAATCAGGTAGCAAGGAAGTATCTACTTCCTTGATGAGACAATTTGAGCTTTAACAAGGATTAAAACTGCAATAGATTGAAATCTGTCAAATATATTTAAATACATGGATTTTTAATAATATTAAGAAAGAAACTTATAGGTTACCTTCTGGGGATGACAGAATATTTTGACAGATTATCTTGAAAATGAGTAAATTAAAAGAAAGAAGCAACTATGTATCCAGACTTTCCTATATGAATTTATCTCCTGGTAACCAAATACTAGATGAGAGGAAACATCTCCTTATAAATGTATTTAGCTAATAAAAACCGAATAGCGGATTAAAATGTCATCTTGTAACCCTCTCAGACTTCATGGATTTAAGAATTGAGCGTTAACAGCTGCTAACCTTAGAAAAGAGCAAAACCAAGTATCATGTGTCTCTCGATCAAAGAACACCCCACTACCTATAGTCTTGCAAAAGGGATCAAACCTTTCCGAGGAAGCCTCTGGATCAGCTCCCAAGTTCTAGGAAATGCAAAGGACAGGATATATGCTGAATTGTCCCATAAAAGTGCGATTCCCAGACTAGGAAACTCCACAGGTCAAAAGGCCTAAATTCTTCAACTGATAATTGTAACAAAGATTTAAAAGACACACTAAGCTAAAAACAAAAGCAAAAACAAACAAAAGGCAAGATGCACTTGGGAGATAATATTGTAAAGAAACAAAATATTGTAAAGAAACAAAAGGCAAGATGCACTTGGGAGATAATATTGTAAAGCATAAAAGCCCGTAAAGAAACTAGCAAACGTGATTCTATAAAAGCCCGGGTAGGGGTTGCTTTTGGGAAGAAGGAGATTGAGGCTCCTTATTGGGCTGGGGCAATGGAGAGACTTCCAGGATGGCTGGCAGAGTTCTCTCTGTTGATTTGGATGGTGACTGCAAAGATATTTACCTCACAATCCAAGTGAACAGATCAGGAAATTCTAGAGTATATTTCATTTCAAGTGCAAACTAAGTATTAGGTGAGCAAAAAAAAAAAAATTTTTTTTAAAAAGACTTTATAGGTATCCTACAAACTAATAAGAGATTAAAACACAGCAAAGGGAAGATGTCAGAGGAACCCTAGAGCTAAAGTTTCAGAAAAGATGTCCAGAAAAAAAAAAAAATCCCATGGAAACTCCCATTCCACAGATTTAAAAACTGAGGCCCAGAGACAGTGTATCTTGCAATCTCCGCAAAGCTAGTACCAGAAGCAGGTCTAACACCGAAAGCTGCCCATCTGGGACTTTTCCCACCACAACACAGACTTCGATTTCTTTACAATTTAATTATTTTCTTTCCCCTTTTCTTTTTTTTTAAAGAAGTGGCTTCTTGAACTTTTTATTCTTCTCCAGAACATTCCCAAGAAGACGTTTCAAAGAACGCATTCAAAGTTGGATCTTCTGGGGAGAAAGAAGGTGTAGAACTGCCTTCTCAGGGCTGGGGCTAGTTAGCCTGACAGCAGAATTGGGTGGGAAAGCTCAGTCTGAACCTTCCAGAGACTATCTCTATCTAACCTTAGGGCATTTTTCTCTTGGCCTTCTATAGCTTCTTTTCCCATTTTCCCCTCCCTCTTGCCTCTCCTTGATCTGATTGATTCTGGATTTAGGAGACACCCATCATACTTGCATGTTTAAGAGTTTACAGTAACTGGAAGCACCTGGGTGGGTCAGATTGCTCAGGTCATGATCTCAGGGTCTTGGGATAGAGCCCCAGGATGGGCTTCTTGCTGAATGTGAAGCCTGCTTGAGATTTTCTCTCTCCCTCTGCCCCTCCCCCTGCTTGCACACCTGTTCTTTCTCTTTCAAATAAATAAATGATAAAATCTTAAAAAAAGTTAACAGAGGTACTTTCCTAACAGAGCTTTGCCTGCTGTATGTCATTGAAGCCTCACATTCCTATAAGGCACTTAGATTAACCCCATTTTAGAAGTGAGAAAACCAAGTAACAGAAATCATAAATCAGTCGCCCAAAGTTTTGCAGCTAGAAAGGGTAGCATTCACAGGTCCAGAATTTGCATTTTTAAGAACTCATTTATCCTATCTAATACAATGGATATACAAGATTTTATCTATTTGATAGAGAGAGGGAGCGAGAGCGCAAGCACAGGAGGGGGGAGCAGCAGAGGGAGAGGAAGAATTAGGCTCCCTACTGAGCAGGGAGCCCCATGCTGGTCTCAATCCCAGGACCCTGAGCCTAAGGCAGACACTTAACCAACTGAGCCACACAGGTGCCCCTACAATTTTGTATTTCTTCAACTATTGAACAAAACTGCACGTAACTTGTTCAATTTTAAAAGTGAGCGAATTAAGTTTTTCACACTTTATCCAAAAAACAAAAACTATCCTTTTGAGGGATCTACTCGATTCGTTGTTTTTAATCGCCACATCAGAGAGAAAGGAAATTAATTTTGAAGTCTACGCAGCGTTTTTCCAGTGAGTGGTCCTCTTTTGTCATGTATCGGGTGGTCTTCCAGGGGAAAATACATAAACAAATCGAAAAAACGCGTTGACCGCAGCCTAAGAAGCTGGGGCGGCGCGGCGTCTGGCGCTGGGTTGGCTCCGCTTTCTGGACTTCTCGCCTGGAGAAGCAGCGCCGGTGGGCGTGGCGGGAAGGACCTTAGGTCCATTCCGGGAGCGCTATGCAAACGACATGCAAATCAGCGCGTGTGAGCTTCAGCCGGCAGTCCGACTCCGACTCCAAGCGCCGCGCTCTCAGTGCTGGCACACGCGCGCGTTCACTCCTCGCTGTCCCCCTCGCTCTGTCGCCGGCCGCTCACCCCTGTCCCATCCAGCCTGCCCAGGACGTGCCTCGCCCTCTCCCGGCGCCGCCCGCTCTGCAACCCGTGGCGGAGCGAGTTCGGGGCCCGCGTGCGCGCCTGCGGCAGGGGCGCTCCGGACCAGTGCGGTGCCTTGGCTACCCGGCCGCCTTCGCCGCGCGGGTGAGTGAGCCCGCCTCGCGCTTTTGTCCCGGCGCGGCCCCTGGGAGTCACTCTCCGAGGGTGGGGGTCGGGAGTAGGGACCTCTGCTCGGAAGCCTGCCCCGGGCTCCCCAGTTGGAGAGGGGCCCCTACGTGCGGCAAGGAGGATTTTTTTTTCCGTGTGTGTGTGTGTGTGTGTGTGTGTAGCGTAAGGGAAAGACCCCCGACTCCAGACAGCCAGGAGTTTTCTTTTGGCGGGGTGAGGTGCTGGGAAATGGTGATGCGGTTGTTTCGACAGGAGTTATTCGAAAGGGGGTGCGTTTAATTTGAGGGGTGCTTATCGCGGAAGCCCTCAAGGAAGATAGATGGGCTCACCTCCCAGTTCCCTAGCCCTTTGCAGGAGGATTCAGGGTGCCACGTGAAGGTCCTCCCAGCCCAGAAGTGAGTTTGGGAAGGTAAGGCAGTGGAGGCGGCCCTAGGGTCCCAGGCAGAAATGGGGCCTCAGGCTTTGCAGTGTTGCTTTCACTCCCAGCTTCTTACTCAAGTCCCTCTCCTCCCTCTGCCTCCTTGGCTTCTGCTGGGGTTCCGTGGCTGAGGGACCCTTGTTTACAGATCATTAAGGTTAGAGCATTTTGGATAACAAGTTAGCTGTAGGAGGTTGAGGTAGAACCCTTCCTTGGAACTAGTGGATTAACACCCTTAGAGACCCAAAGGAGTGAATGTTTGGGGGTGGTACTGCAGATGGGAAGATGGACTGATGGGGAGAGGTTTTCTAGGATTTTTTTGGTTGGGGGAAGCACCCTGTATACCATTAACCTAAAGGAGAAAAACCCAGGACTTTGGGAGCCTAGAGAGAGTAAAAGTAGCCACTGCAATTCAGGGAGCTGGGTTGGGGTGGGGAGTATGCCCCCTGCCAGCCTTTAGGTGCCTGCCCTAGAGCTAAATCCCACTTCCAAGTGGGGCTATGGTTTCTTCCCTGACTTAGCGGAATCCTTTATGTCAAAGTGAATAACTTGTCAATAAATTATCTCCAAATGGGGGGCTTGAAATGATTCTCCGGGGAACCCCTGACACATCAAAGCATCAGGTACCCACAATGCAAGTGTCCGGGGGAAGTGTAGGTGCTTCTGGTAAACTTATTGGGTTCCTAAAGAGCATTTTGAGTTCTACTAAAATAAAATTTTTGTTTTTATCGCTTTCTTTCCCTCTTACATTCTGGACCTTCTTCCCTCCTCTCTTCTGCCAGCCTGTCTTTGAATCTTGCCCACACTGCAAGGACTGTGGCCAGGGGTGCTACAGTGCTCTAGGCCAGCATGAATGTTCCCTCCTGGTGACCAGTGTGAGGTTCCCCCTTTGTCTCCCACCCTCAGTAGGCCAAGGGCCTTAGGGCAGAGCAGGTGGGGGCCTGGGGAGTTGGTTCTAGGTGGGAAGTGACTGGACACTGGGTGCTGGATTGGGATACTTGGGGTGGGGGTGGGGACTTGCACAAGAGCCTTTTCGCTAGGGTGTGCATGTTTTTTCCTTCATTTACTGATGATACAAAACCATGCTTGTCCTTACACACCACTAGGCATGAGCCTAGGGAGCCACCCCACAGTGGTGGTGAAGGGCTTGTGCTGGTCCATCCTTTTTCATTTGGTTTTTTGTTTGTTTGGTTTTTTTGATAGGTCTGTTTGTTTGTTTTGTGCAATAATGGCTAACTGAATTGGGGACCAGCTGGGACCTTATGGCAGTATTTCTTTGAGTGAGGTTTCCTGACCCCCTCAGCAAGAGACTGTGGACCTTATGGCAGTATTTCTTTGAGTGAGGTTTCCTGACCCCCTCAGCAAGAGACTGTTTTTCCAGGGGCCAGATCTCAGGGGATATGTGCAGAGCAGACTAGACCCTTGGGAAGTTCCTGGTCTAACTGGTAAGGTCAGGGTCAGGTGGGTCCACCTCCTGCCTGGAGTTTAGTAGACACTAAACCTTACCCCGATTCAAACCACCACATGCCGGTTGGAAAATTGTTCATTCTTAAAAGTTTCCCGCCTACCCTTCCTGGAAATGTAGTAAAATTTAGAGAACAGAAGACATTTTTTTGCCTATCTTGACTGTCATGTCATTTTCCTCTGACTGGCAGAAGGTGCACCCAGAGAACCCTCGAGAGGATCATTGGCATGGGAAGTGTACAAGTGGACACTTGGGTGGCATGTGGGCTTGGAATCAAGGAACCATTCAGCACTAATCCAGAATGAGGACATTGCACATGTTACTGGGATGGTTCGCCTGCTGTGTGACTTCTGCCCCTTTCCCTTTGCTCCCTATCCTTTTGCCCCACAAGCACAGAAGGTGAATGTGCTGGGCTGGGGTCTGCTGGGCCAGCCACTCACCTCTCCTCACTGTGTCATTCTGCAGATGAATGCCTATCTCTTTATCGAGTTTGGCTTCCTATTTTTCCATTCATTTTAAGCCAGAATGTTGAGCAAATGCAATTCTTACAGTCCCAAGGTAGGCCGACCTCGGCATTTGTCACCGCATGCCAGCAGGTGCATCCTTCCTGCTGTGTATCGCCTGCTATGCTAGGGTTGTGGCTCCTGTGAAATGGACAGTGCCAGCCCTCCCAGCAGGGCTGGGACAGCAAGAGGGCCAGTGACCCTTGCTCCCTCTTTGCAGCTCATAGGTTCAAGGCTGGATTTCCAGATGCTCACACCACAGTATCTTTGTTGTCCTCTGCTCTCTGTCCCTTGGTGTCTGAGGGAGAAGGCTCACTGGGAGCTGTGGGGAGTTTTGTATAGATCCAGCTCCTTGGTTTTTCCCACCATTGTCTCCATCCCTCCAGTGTTGGTACTTCTGTCCCCTTCCTCCCCTCTTCTTCTCTTGGGTCCTTAATGCAGAGCCCTCTGGAGATAAAAGGAATGAGGAGAAAGTTCCCTTTCTTTTATTTATTTATTTTTTAAGATTTTATTTATTTATTTGACAGAGAGAAACACAGCTAGAGAGGGAACATAAGCAGGGGGAGTGGGAGAGGGAGAAGCAGGCTTCCCGCAGAGCAGGGAGCCCAATGCGGGGTTCCATCCTGGGTCTTGGGATCATAACCTGAGCCGAAGGCAGTAGCTTAACCAACTGAGCCACTCAGGCGCCCCAGTTCCCTTTCTTTTAGATCTGCCTCTTTACCCCTGCTTTCACTCTGGGTCCCCAGATCTGATGCTAATTTGTTAATCTAGGATCTTATGAGTTATTTCTCATAATCTCTCTCTTTTTTTTTTAATTTTTATTTATTTGACAGAGAGAAACACAGCCAGAGAGGGAACACAAGCAGGGGGAGTGAGAGAGGGAGAAGCAGGCTTCCCACCGAGCAGGGAGCCTGATGTGGGACTTGATCCCGGGTCTCCGGGATCATGACCTGAGCCGAAGGCAGTCGCTTAACCAACTGAGCCACCCAGGCGCCCCTATTTCTCATAATCTTTTGGAAACCAAACATCTACAGTTATGGGTTTTCATCATTGAGGATGCTTTTTATAATTTTTGGTGTATGTTTTCAGAGACAGATTTCAAAAGTTTTTTTTTTAAAGATTTTATTTTTTTATTTGACAGAGAGGTCACAAGTAGGCAGAGAGGCAGGCAGAGAGAGAGGAGGAAGCAGGCTGTCTGCCGAGCAGTGAGCCTGATGTGGGCCTTGATCCCAGAACCCTGAGATCATGACCTGAGCTGAAGGCAGAGGCTTTAACCCACTGAGCCACCCAGGCACCCTCAGAGACAGATTTCTAGTACAGAGTAACTCTCCTTCTGATTTCTGGCAGGGGGAAGCAGTATGAGAGCATTAGGTGATTTTTGGTGTCAGACCTGGGCCATCCAGTTCACTCACTGGCTCTGGTTCTTGGGCACTCTGTGAGTGACTTCAGTTTCCTCATCTGATGACAAGGGTGGTTATGGAAAGTAAATGAATATATGAACATAAGAGACACAAAAGACAGAATAACTATTACCATACATATCGAGTAGTGTTCTCTTTGTCTATGGAATGATCTGTACCTTGGCCAACAAACATTAATTACAGACCTGTCCTCTGTCTGGCCCTGTGGAGGTTTATGAAACAAAGGTGGTATTCCTGAGAGACTTAGACTCTAGTGGGGGGAAAACTAGCATTTATGAAGAAGTTAGAAAACAGAGACAAGTTCTGTGTACAGACTCAGGGGAATTTAAGGGTAGCCAAACATTCAGGGCCAGGGTGGGCAGGAAAGGCCTCAAAGACGAGGAGGATGGAGGGTAGATGTGAGCAGGACCTTGAAGGGAGGCTGGGTACTGACCAACAGAGAGGGCAGTGGGATTACTTGGCTCGAACGTCCAAAAGCTCCTGCTCCTCTTGTGCTGGAACCTGCAGCAGTACCTTTGACCCTGTGGTGAGCTGTCAACCATGCAGGCCTGCTTGTTCTGAGATTTATTTGGGGGATGGTTTTCATTCCAGGCTTGTTTTTTCCTTTGCTGCCCAGAATATTCTTGAAAAAAATTTTTTTTAATTTTATACTGGATCAAAAATAATGAGAAGCAAATCTACAGCCAGTGTGAAAGCCCAGACCCATGGACGATTTTTGGGTTCCCAGGGCTTTGTGTTCTTTTTTCGAGCTTCATTTATGGGAGCTTATTTCCTGGTTCTGGAATGGCAGGCATTAGGGCTGGAGGAGACCAGACCAGCTGACACCTGCATCAGATGCGGAGACTCTGGTCTCAGAGCCCAAGCCATTGGGTGGCAGAACTGGAAACAATCAGTTTTAATCAGCCCACACTGATGGAAGAGGGTGATGTAGGAGGGCCTGACATAGGCCAGAGGTCATATGCAGTTTGGTTCCATCATCTCCACCTGGTTTCCCAGAGCCTGGAAGGCTACCTTCTTTAGTCTAGGGCTTGCTAATGGGGTGAATTGAAATGCTCCACAAAAGATTCTAAGGGATTTTCCATCTGCCACTCTGTAAGAGGGCACTTTCTACTCATCTACCTATCTTCTGCAGTTATGTCTTCTTCGTGGTAAGGTATAACCATTCTCATTTTCTTTCCTGAACGTTATGTATTTTTCCAGCTGAGTGCTAAACCTAGTCCTAGAAGGTGTCCACGGTGGACCTCTTCCTATGCTTCCCCATTATCCGCGTGAAGTTCCCATTCCATGCTTTCATATTGGTGTCAGCGGAGTGACCATGTGCTTAGCCACTTGGTTGCTGATCTTGTAGAAATGATTATGTAAATGAGGAGGCAGCAGGTTGTTTCAGGGTGCCTGGAGGAACACAGCCCTTAGCCTGTGACTTGCCCCTGCTTCCTGAAGCTTGTCTTCACAGTGGGGCCTCCTGGTGGGTGTGATATATTAATGAAGTTGCTACTGACTTCACCCCATGGCCTTTTAACCAGTAAGGTTGTAGGGAGTTCTTAGGCCTTTGGTTGTGATTGGACAACCACCTAGGGCTCCTGCTTGTCATAGATGACCATAGCCTCTCAGCCCCTCCTCCTGGGGACCCTCTGGTTATCCCCTACAGAGAATCCCATGGTTTTACTGTGGTATTGCTATTTCTTCTAACCAGGCCTTTGCTAGTGTGGGCTTGAAGTATTAACCAGAGCCTGTCTGTGGCACAGATACATTTTACACTCGATAGCTTTGTTAATCTCTTTTTTCTTTTAAAATTTTTATTTATTTATTTGAGAGAGAGAGAGAGAGAGCACAAGCACGAGCTGGGGGCTCGATCCTAGGACCTTGGGATCACAACCAGGGGCTTAACCCACTGAGCACCCAGGCACCCCAGCTTTGTTAATCTTAAAGCCCAGCCTGACTGCCTCACTTCACCTTCAGAAACATTCAGTGGCTCCCTGCTTCTCAGGTTAAGGTCAGCCTTAACCTGAAGCTCAAGGGCCTCCATAATCTAACTTCCAAATCAGAGACATTGCTTCTTCACTTACTGTCCTTGAACCCAAAGTACACACTTTCCTCTCTGTATTGGACTATGTGTATATCTTCCCTTGGGATATTCTTCACTTGCCTCCTTTTTTTTTTTTTTTTTAAAAAGATTTTATTTATTTATTTGACAGAGAGAAACACAGCGAGAGAGGGAACACAAGCAGGGGGAGTGAGAGAGGGAGAAGCAGGCTTCCCGCCGAGCAGGGAGCCCGATGCGGGGCTCGATCCTGGGTCTCCAAGATCATGACTTGAGCCGAAGGCAGTCGCTTAACCAACCCAGGCGCCCCGATTCACTTGCCTCTTTGACTTAACAAGTCCTTCTATCCTTAAATATTTGTTCAGGGAATTCATTATGTTCCCAGTACCTGTCAGACACTGCCCAAACTTGGAGGCTGCCCCTGACCTCTTCAGCTTCAAATTCTTGTCCTTGTTCACCCTTCTGTAGCAGTTATTCCTGCATAATTCTTTTGGTGGTGACAAATCATTTATTATTATAGAATGTTTTTATCTTTTGTTTTATTTTTTTTTATGGTAAAATTTTAGATATACAGCTACACTGAATAAACGTCAAGGGAAGGACATGCCCAATGCTTCTATTTTCTCCTGCTGTTGGTTCCTGAGCTAGCTGATAACACAGTCGCTTTGGGAGCGTTGTTTGCAGAATAATGCACGCCTCCCCTGGAGCCAGCCCAGATTACCTGGGTGGGGTCAGTGATCTCCACTTTTCCAAGCCCCCCAGGTGTTTCTTGTGTCATCCAGATTTGGGAATCAATTTTGGTGGATTTTTCATTACATGTTTCTGTAATTTGTATATTAGGAAGGATTGTTAAAATTAACAGAAGCCAGCTCAGGCTAGCTAATGAGGAAAAGAGAGGTGATTTTTATGTGGTAAAAAGAGATGACATGCCTATTTTCTTGATTCCAAGTCACCTTAGGCTGTAAGATACAAATCACTGTATTGTTTCTCAGGAATAAAGCACTTCCTTTAGTATACACAATTTTAGAAAATTTTCTAAACTACAGTTTGCCTTTATTCATAAAATTATATGTCACTTTCCTCATCATTATCACAATCAAAATACTGAAATCATTCTGAATTGTGTTTGTCTATTACGGTTAGTTACACATGATTTCAAGGTAAAAAGCTGTTTTTCATAATCTGTGTTCATGAGTTTTGAATGTTCACTCCTCCTTGAATTTCTGGGATAAGTTCTTGGGTAAATGCTTGTGACATATATGTATAGTTTTGTAAAAAATAACCTGCTGGCTTTGATTTTCTAATATTGTATTGGGTTTATTGTATTTATGGTCATAAGTGAGAACCATAAGTATTGTCTTTGCTGTCTTTGACCAGTTTTGTATTTGACCGTGATTTTGACATCTTTAGCCTCTTTAAAGTTAACAGAATAATTCTGAGGAAAGCTAAATTATACCAGAGCTTTATCTACATTTCCTTTAGGTCAAACTTAAAGTTTAGGTTTTTCTAGAAGTAAATCATGTTGCTAAAAGTCAAATATCTTCTGAAAGTTAACTGGGAGCTTTGAAAAAATGATTGTACGGTACCCAGCTGATCACAGGTGGCACATGAGTCAGTAATACCAAATTTTCCTAGCTTTGAAAAGTCTGTACTTTATCCTGGTAAATTTGGCAGTCCTCACTGCTGTTTGAGTCTCTTGCTTGACAAGTGGCAGGTGTTGTTTTAGATACACAATAACTTTTCTTCCTTCCTCCCTTTTATAAAGATTTTTTTTTTTTGGTTTATTTTATTTATTTGACAGAGAGAGAGATCACAAGTAGGCAGAGAGGCAGGCAGAGAGAGGAGGAAGCAGGCTCCCCACTGACCAGAGAGCCCGATGTGGGCCTCCATCCCAGGACCCTGAGATCATGACCTGAGCCAAAAGCAGAGGCTTTAACCCACTGAGCCACCCAGGCGCCCATCCCCCCCTTTTTAAAATAGTAATTTATTTTTTCAGTGTTCCAAGATTCATTGTTTATGCCCCACACCCAGTGGTCCATGCAATATGTACCCTCAATTCCCACCACCAGGTTCACCCATCTCCCCACCTCCTCCCTTCCAAGGCCCTCAGTTTGTTTCTGAGTCCAAAGTCTCTCATGTTTCATCACCCTCCCCTTTTTACCCCAATTCACATTTCCTTTCCTTCTCCTACTGTCCTCCATATTACCCCTTATGCTCCACAAGTAAGTGAAACCATATGATATTTGACTTTCTCTCTTTGGCTTATTTCACTCAGCATTATCTCCTCCAGTCCCATCCATGTAGCTACAAAAGTTGGATATTCATCCTTTCTGACGGAGGCATAGTATTCCATTGTATATATGGACCACATCTTCTTTATCCATTCATCTGTTGAAGGGCATCTTGGCTCTTTCCACAGTTTGGCGATTGTGGCCATTGCTGCAATGAACATTGGGGTACATATGGCCCTTCTTTTCACTACATCCGTATCTTTGGGGTAAATGCCCAGTAGTGAAATTGCAGGGTCATAGGGTAGCTCTATGTTTCATTTTTTAAGGAAACTCCACACTGTTTTCTAAAGTGGCTGCACAACTTGCATTCCCACCAACAGTGTAAGTGGGTTCCCCTTTCTCCACAGCCTCTCCAACACTTGTTGTTTTCTGTCTTGTTAATTTTGGCCATTCTGACTGGTGTAAGGTGGTATCTCAGTGTGGTTTTGATTTGAATTTCCCTGATGGCTAATGATGATGAACATTTTTTCATGTGTCTGTTAGCCATTTGTACGTCTTCTATGGAGAAGTGCCTCTTCATGTCTCCTGCCCATTTTTTGATGTGATCATCATTTTTTTGGTTGTTGGATTTGAGGAGTTCCTATGGATCTTGGATATCAGCCCTTTGTCTATAGTGTCATTTGTGACTATCTTTTCCCATTCCGAGGGTTGCCTCTTTGTTTTGTTGACTGTTTCTTTGCTGTGCAGAAGCTTTTCATTTTGATGAAGTCCCCAAAGTTCATTTTCACTTTTGTTTCCTTTGCCTTTGGAGACCTGTCTTGAAAGAAGTTGCTGTGGCCGATGTCAAAGAGGTTACTGTCTGTGTTCTCCTTAGGTTTTTTATAGATTCCTGCCTCACGTTGAGGTCTTTCATCCATTTCGAGTTTATCTTTGTCTGTGGTGTAAGAGAATGGTCGCATTTCATTCTTCTATATGTAGCTGTCCAATTTTCCCAGCACCTTTTATTGAAGAGACTGTCTTTTTTCCACTGGATATTTTTTCTTGCTTTGTCAAAGATTATTTGACCATAGAGTTGTGGGTCTATATCTGGATTCTCTACTCTGTTCCATTGGTCTATGTATCTGTTTTTGTGCCAGTACCATGCTGTCTTGGTGATCACAGCTTTATAGTAACAGGCAACATGATACCCTCAGCTTTGTTTTTCCTTTTCAACATTTCCTTAGAAATTCGGGGTCTTTTCTGGTTCCATATAAATTTTAGGATTGTTTGTTCCAGCACTTTGAGAAATGTTGGTAGAGTTTTGATCAAGATGGCATTGAAAGTGTAGATTGCTCTGGGCAGTATAGACATTTTGACGATGTTTATTCTTCCAATCCATGAGCATGGAATGCTCTTCCATCTTTTTGTATCTTCTTCAATTTCATTCATGAAATTTCCTTAGTTCCTTGAGTACAGATCCTTAACTTCTTTGGTTAGGTTTATTCCTAGGTATCTTATGAGTTTTGGTGCTATAGTAAATGGAATCGATTCTCTGATTTCCCTTTCTATATTTTCATTGTTAGTGGATAAGAATGCACCTGATTTCTGTGCATTGATTTTGTATCCTGCCACATTACTGAATTGTTGTACGAGTTCTAGTAGTTTGGGGGTAGAGTCTTTTGGGTTTTCCATCTAAAGTATCATGTCATCAACAAAGAGAGTTTGACTTTTTTGCCAATTGAATACGTTTTATTTTTTTGTTGTTGTTGTCTGATTGATGTTGCTAGGACTTCTAATACTATATTGAACAATAGTGGCGAGAAATTGTCTTTTTCCTGATCTCAATGGGAAGGTCTGTCAGTTTTTTTCCCATTTAGAATGATATTTGCTGTGGGTTTTGCATAGATAGATTTTATGAGGTTGAAGAATGCTCCCTCTATCCCTATATTTTGAAATTTTAATCAGGAACAGATGCTGTATTTTGTCAAATGCTTTTTCTGCATCAATTGAGAGGACCGTGTGGTTCTTGTCTCTTCTCTTATTGATTTGTTTATCACATTGATTGATTTGTGAATGTTGAACCACACTAGCATCTCTGGGATAAATCCCACTTGGTCGTGGTGGATAATCTTTTTAATGTACTGTTGGATCCTATTAGCTAGGATCTTGTTAACATTCTTGGCATCCATGTTCATCAGGGATATTGGTTTGAAAATCTCCTTTTTGATGGAGTCTTTGCATGGTTTGGGAATTAAAGTAATTCTGGCTTCATAGAAAGAGTCTGGAAGTTTTCCTTCAGTTTCTATTTTTTGAAACAGCTTCAGGAAAATAAGTATTATTTCCTCTTTGAATGTTTGGGAGAATTCCCCAGGGAATCTGTCAGGTCCTGGACTCTTGTTTTTGGGGAAGTTTTTGATCACTGCTTCAATCTCATTACTAGATATTGGTCTATTCAGGTTGTCAATTTCTTCCTGTTTCAGTCTTGGAAGTTTATAGGTTTCCAGGAGTGCATCCATATCTTCTAAGTTGTTTAACTTACTGGCATATAACTGTTGACAGTAATTTCTAATGATTGTTTCTATTTCCTTGGTGTTAGCCATGATCTCTCCCCTTTCATTCATAATTTTATTAATTTGGGTCCTCTCCCTTTTCTTTTGGATTAGTTTGGCCAGTGGTTTATTGATCTTATTAATTCTTTCAGAGAACCAGCTTCTAGTTTCATTGATGTGTTCCACTGAATCTCTAGTTTCTATTTCATTGATCTCTGCTCTAATCTTAATTATTTCCCTTCTTGTGTGTGGGGTTGGTTTAACTTGTTGGTTTTCCAATTCTTTAAGGTGTAATGAGAGTTGGAGTATTTGGGATTTTTCATTTTTTTTGAGAGAGGCTTGTATTTCCCCCTTAGGACCGCCTTTGCCCTATCCCATAGGTTTTGGATCGATGTATTTTCATTCTCATTGGTTTCCATGCAATGTTTACGTTCTTTGATTTTCTGGTTGATCCAAACATTCTTGAGCAGGATAGTCTTTAGCTTCTAAATGTTTGAATTCCTTCTGAACTTTTTGTTGTGGTAGAGTTCCAGTTTCAAGGCATTGTGGCCAGAGAATATGCAGGGAATAATCTCAGTGTTTTGGTATCAGTTGAGCCCTGATTTGTGACCTAGTATGCGGTCTATTCTGGAGAAAGTTCCATATGCAGTCGAGAAGAATGAGTATTCTGTTGCTTTAGGGTGGAATGTTCTGAATATATCTATGAGATCCATCTGGTCCAATATGTCATTCAAAACTCTTGTTTCTTTGTTGATTTTCTGTTTAGATGATCTGTCCATTGCTGAGAGTGGCATGTTACGATCTCCTATAATTAATGTATTTATATCATTATGACTCTTTATTTTGCTTAACAGTTGGCTTATGTAGTTGGCTGCTCCCATGTTGGGGCATAAATACTTACAAATAATTAGATCTTCTTGGTGTATAGACCCTTTAAGAATGATGTAGTGTCCTTCTGTATCTCTGACTACACTGTTTAGATTAAATTCTCATTTGTCTGATTAGATTTCTTTTGAGGTTTATTGGCATGAAAGATGGTTCTCCATCCCCTCACTTTCAGTCTGCATGTACCTTTAGCTTCAAAATGTGTCTCTTGTAGACAGCATACAGATGGGTCCTGTCATTTTATCTAGTCTGCAACCCTGTGCCATTTTATTGGAGCATTTAGGCCATTCATGTTGAGAGTGATTATTGAAAGATATGTTTTTATTGACATCATGATGCCTGTGAAGTTCTTGTTTCTATAGATTGCCTCTGTAAATGTCTGTTCTGTGTCACTCTTGGGTTCGTTCCTCTCTTATAGAACCCCCCTTAATATATCTTGTAGTGCTGGCTTGGTGGTCACATAATCTTTTAGACCTTGCCGGTCCTGGAGGCTCTTTATCTCTCCTTCCATTTTGAAAGTCAACCTTGCTGGGTACATTATCCTTGGTTGCATATTTTTTTCATTTAATTTCCCTGAGGGAGTTGAGAGAGAGAGGACTAGAAGATATAGTTGAACAAATTCTGGATGAAAATTTCCCTAATCTCTGGAATTAGGGAAACAAGTGTTTATGTCCTAGAGGCAGAGAGGACACCCCTCAAGATCAATGAGGTTAGAAAAACCTCCAGGCACATAACTGTGAAATTCATGAATCATAAATTCAAAGAACATGTCTTAAGGACAGCTAGGAGGAAGAGATTCCTTACATACAGAGGGGGGACCATCAGAATAATGTCAGACCTGTCCACAGAAACCTGGCACACCCGAAAGGGTTGGCAAGACATATTCAGGAAATTAAATGCTTTTTGGTTTTGTTAGTTGTTTCCTTTGCTGTGCAGAAGCTTTCTGTTTTGATATATTCCAATAGTTTATTTTTATCTTTGTTTCCCTTGCCTCAGGAGACACATCTAGTAAGAAGTTGCTATCACTGATATTAAGGAGGTTACTGCCTGTGTTCTGTTTTAAGATTTTTATGGTTTTAGGTCTACATTTAGGTCTTTAATCCATTTTCAAGTTATTTTTATGTATGATGAAAGAAAATGGTTGTTTCTCTCTTTTGCTTGCTGCTGTCTGGTTTCTGTGTTACCATTTGTTGAAGAGACTGTCCTTTTCCCTTTTGCTATTCTTTCCTGCTTTGTTGAAGATCAATTGACCATATAATTGTGGGTTTATTTCTGGATTTTCTGTTCTGTTCCATTGATATATGTGTCTGTTTTGGTGCCAGTAATATACTGTTTTGATTACTACAGCTTTGTAATGTAACTTGAAGTCCAGAATTGTGATGCCTTCCGCCTTGTTTTTCTTTTTCAAGATTCTTTTGGCTATTCATGGTTTTTTATGGTTCCATACAAATTTTAAGATTGCTTTTCCTAGTTCATTGCTGTTGTTTAACAGCATTTTTCACTGAACTAGAAAAAGCAATCCTAAAATTTGTATTTTGTATAGGGATTGCATTAAATGTGTAGATTGCTTTGGGTAGTATAGATATTTTAACAATATTTGTTTTTTCCAATCCATGAGCAGGGATTATGTTTCCATTTCTTTGTGTCGTTTAAAATTTCTTTCATCCATGTTTTATAGTTTTTGGAGTACAAGTCATTCATCTTTTTTATTAAGTTTATTCCTGGATATTTTGGGTTTGGTACAATTGTAAATAGGGTTGTTTTCTTAATTTCTTTCTGCTGCTTCAATATTGGTGAATAGAAATGCCACAAATTTCTGTATGTTGATTTTGTATCCTGCAACTTTAGTATATTCATTAGTTCTAGAAATTTTTTGTTGGAGTCTTTAGGGTTTCCTTTATAGAGTATCATGTCATCTGCAAATAGTGAAAGTTCTACTTCTTCCTTATTGATTTGGATATCTTTTATTTCTTTGTGTTGTCTGATTTCTGTGGCCAGGACATCCAGTACTACGTTGAATAAAAGTGGTGAGAGTGGACATCCTCGTCTTGTTCTTGACCTTAGGGGGAAAGCTCCCAGTTTTTCCCCATTAAGGATGTTGTTAGCTGTGGATTTTTCATATATGGCCTTTATTATGTTGAGGGCTTTTACTGTGAATGGATGTTGTACTTTGTCAAAACCTTTTTCTGTATCTATTGAAATGATCATATGTTTCATATCTTTCTCTTATTGTTGTGATATGTCACATTGATTTGTGAATATTGAACCACTCTTACATCCCAGGAATAAATACCACTTGATTGTGGTGAATGACTTTTTAAATGTATTGTTGAATTTAATTTGCTAGTATTTTGTTGAGAATTTTTGCATCTATGTTCATGAGAGATATTGGCCTGTAGTTCCCCCTTTTTTGTGGTGTCTTTCTCTGGTTTTGATGTCAAACTAATGCAAGCCTAATAGGATGAATTTGAAAGTTTTCCTTCCTTTTCTATTTTTTGGAATGGTTTGAGAAGAATAGGTATTCATTCTTCTTTAAATGTCTGGTAGAATTCCTCCTTGAAATAATCTGGTCCTAGACTTTTGTTTGATGGGAGTTTTTTGATTAGTGACTCAGTTTCTTTGCTGGTTATCAGTCTGTTCAAATTTTTATTTCTTCCTGTTTCAGTTTTGGTAGTTTATGTGTTTCTAGGAATTTTTCCATTTTTTATAGCTTGTCCAATTTGTTGACATACAGTTTTTCATAATATTCTCTTATAATTGTTTATATTTCTATGATGTTGGCTGTCATTTTTTTCTCTCATGTGTTATTTTATTTATTTGTGTCCTTTTTTTTCTTATTAAGCTGGTTAGAGGTTTATCAATATTACTGTTTTTTTCCAAAGAACCATCTCCTGGTTTCACTGATCTGTTCTCGTTTTTGTAGTTTCTATATCATTCATTTCTCTCTAATCTTTATTATTTTTTTCTTTCTGCAGGTTTTAGGTTTTGTTTGTTGTTCCTTTTCTAGCTTCTTTAGGTGAACTATTATGTTGTTTATTTGAGATTTTTCTTGTTTCTTGAGGAAGGCCTATCTTGCTATATACTTCTCTCTTAGAACCACTTTTCTACATCCTAAGTATTTTGGACCATTCATTTTTCATGGTTTCTTTGCACTTTTTAATTTCTTCTTTTATTTCCTGGTTGTCTCATTCATTGTTTAGTAGCTTATTATTTAACTTCCTTGTATTTGTGGTCTTTCTAAATTTTCTCTTTTGATTGTCTTCAAGTTTCACAGCATTGTGGTCGGAAAAGATGCATGGTATGACTTCAGTCTTCTTGAATTTGTTGAGGCTTGTTTTGTGGGCTAACATGTGATCTCTTCTAGAGAATGTTCCATATGCACCTGAAAAGAATATATATTCTGCTATTTTAGGATGGAATGTTCTGACTATACCTGTTAATCCTTGTGTTTCAGTGTTTCCTTGTTAATTTTCCCTTTAAGCCATCTGTCCTTCAATGTAAGTGGGGTGTTAAAGTCCCCAACTATTACTGTGTTATTATCAATGAGTTCTTTTATGTTTGTTATTGTTTTATATATTTGGGTACTCCCAAGTTGGGGGCATAAATATTTACAATTGTTATATCTTCTTGTTGGATTGTTTCCCTTTATGATTATATATAGTCCTTCTTTGCCTCTTATTACAGTCTTTGTTTTAGAGTCTGTTTTGTTCGATGTAAGTATTGCTACTCAGTTTTCTTTTGACATCTGTTTGCATGATAGATGTTTCTCTACTCCTTACTTTCAGTCTGCAGGTGTCTTTAGGTCTGAAATGAGTCTCTTGCAGGCAGCATTTAATCCATTCTGCCACCCTATGTCTTTTGATTGGAGCATTTAGTTCATTTACATTTAAAGTAATTATTGTTATATATATTTTATATATATATAAATATATATGGTCATGTTATCATTTATTTTGTGACCGTTTCTGAAGATTTTCTCTGATCCTTTCTTGTCTTTCTGTCTTTCAGGTTTTGTTGATTTTCTTTACTGATATATTTGGATTTCTTTCTCTTTATTCTTTGTACATTTATTAGTAGCTCTTGATATATAGTTACCATTAAGTTTGTATAAAACGTTTTCTGCATATAGCAGTCTATATTAAGTTGTTGGTGGTTTAAGTTTGAACCCATCCTTAACCCCTTTCCTTCCCATGTTTTAGATACATAGTTATTTTTTATATCCTTTTTAATTTGTGAGTTCCCTGACTTTTTACAGAAGTAACCACTTTTTACTGATTTTCTGTTTCTTACATTTACACTATCAATTTTTGTTTCTCATTTGCACTCAAGGAGTCTCTTTAATATTTCTTGTAGGGCTGTTTTAATGATCATGAACTCCTTTAGTTTTTGTTTGTCTGGGAATTCTTTATCTCTTTTTTTATTCTGAATGATAGCCTTTCTGGGTGGAATATTTTTGGCAGCAGATTTTTCTTAATCATCACATTAGGGCGCCTGGGTGACTCAGTGGGTTAAAGCCTCTGCCTTCAGCTCAGGTCATGATCTCAGGGTCCTGGGATCGAGGCCTGCATTGGGCTTTCTGCTCGGTGGGGAGCCTGCTTCCTCCTCTCTCTCTGCCTGCTTCTCTGCCTGCTTGTGATCTCTCTCTGTCAAATAAATAAATAAATACATACATACATACATACATACATACATACATACATAAAATCTTTAAAAAAATCATCACATTAAATATATCATGCTACTCCCCTCCGACTTGCAAAGTTTCTACTGAAAAATCTGCTAGCCTTTTGGGTTTTCCCTTGTAAGTTAATATCTTTTGTGTTGTTGCTTAAAAATTTTTTCTTTATCAATATATTTTGTCAATTTAATTACAATATGTCTTGGTGTGGATCTGGTTTTGTTGATTTTGATGGGAACTACCTCTGCCTCCTGTATCTGAATATGTGTTTCCTTTGGGAAATTAAGCAAATTTGCAGCTATTAGTTTTTCAAAATGAGTTTTCTGCCCTCTTTCCTCTCTCTTCTTCTGAAACTCCTATAATACAAATGTTACTATGTTTGATGGAGTAACTGAGTTCCCTAAGTCTACTTTTATTTTGTACAATTCTTTTCTCTCTCTTTTGTTTGATCTGATTACTTTCTCTTACTTTGTCTTCTAGGTCAGTAATTTGTTCCTCTGCTTTTTCTATCCCATTGTGCATTCCATCTAGTATGTTCCTTATTTCATTTGTCAAGCCCTGCTATGTTATTCCTTATTTCTGTGTTAAGAGTATCATTCCTGTCTTCTACTCTTCTCAAGTCCAGTGAGTATCTTTATGATCATTACTTTAAATTCTCTGTCAGGCATATTATTTATATCTGGATCCTTTATATCTTACCTATAGTCTTTAATTTGGGATCAATTGCTCTGTTTTCTCATTTTGTCTAAGTCTCTGTGCCTGACTCTGTAAATTAGGAAAACCAACTGTCTTGAGTTCCTGAGAGTAAGTCCTTATGAAGGCCTTCGTGTCCTGCATGTGGTATCCCCTGTTCCCCAGGGCCTGGCACTTTTGGGAGTGTCTGAGTGTGTGTGACATAGACTGTGCTCTTTTGTTGTCCTTGCTGCTTCATCCTTCAAGACAGTCATCTGCAGAGGCTCTCCTTGCCTTTTGTGAGCAGTATTTTAGTCCCTGGCTTGAATGTGGCACATTTTAACTAGGTATGTTCTGGTCTGTGTTTGTAATGAGACGTGTCTCAACTGCCACTGGAACCAAGGCTCTGTAAAACTCCTGCATCAAAGACATTCTGTGATGAGTGTTTTGTGTTTGGGCAGGTCTTTTGGGGGAAGGAAGCCCACTGTCCTGGCACTGAGGCAAGAGTGACTGGAAAGGGTGGTTCTTCTGGAGTGTGGGAGAGAGAGATAGGGCTTGGTGTAAGCAAGTTAGGTAATGAGTGGAGTGTCAGTGCTATCCTGGTTTCTTAGGTGACTCTGTGTTTTTGCTGAGGGGTAGGGCAGGGAAATGGTGCCAGCTAGTTCCTTTGTTCCCAGAGGGGTCTCTGTGAATGCTGCCTCTCTGGGACTGTGCTCTGAGATGAGCGAATAACTTCCCCACCTTGTGCCCAACGCTTCTTCAGATCCCAGTTTCTATGTTGTGTGTTCTTGGGTTGTTTGCCTGTCTTTTCTCCAAAAGCAGCACAATGCCCTCTGGGCTCTATCCCAGCAACACCTGCTGACTTTTAAATTCCCAAGTTTAAGTCCTGTTGATTGCAAGAACTCACAAAATTTGGTCCCTCCCACTTTTGAAGCCAACTGCTATGAGGATTCATATTCCGCATTACTCCCCTCTGTGCTGGTCTCTCACCCTTCTCTGCAAGCACAGCTCCCTCCCCACTGCAGCCTAAGGTCCATTTCTCTCTCACACAACCCATTTCTCTCCAACACCATGTCTCTGCACTTTCCACCTTTTTCAGTTTGGGCTCTTCTCTGCCTTTGGTTGTGGATTTTATTCTGCCAGTCTTTGAGTCGATTTCTGGAGTATTTAGATAATTTGATAGTTCTCTAACTCTTTGCAATGTTTTATAGTTTTAGGTTTTATATTTAGGTCTGATCCATTTTGAGTTATTTTTTGTGCATGGTGGATAGGTATAGATAGAGGCTCTTTTTTGCATATAAATGTCCAATTATTCTAGTACCGTAGTGAAAAGACTATCTGCCCCCTATTGAATTGCCTTTATATTGTTGTTGAAAGACAGTTGAGCATATATGTATGGGTCTATTTCTGACTAGTCTGTTACGTTAGTTTATGTGTTTATCCTTTCAGTAATACCACACTGCCTTGATTGCTGTAGCTTTACAGTAGATTTTGAAATCAGATAGTATAGGTCCTTTGACTTGGTTCTTCTTTTTCAAAATTGTTTTGGCTATTCTAGATCTTTGTCTTTCAGATATATTTGGAATCATCTTACTGGTGTCTATATAAATTCCTGCTGGCAGTTTGATTGGTATTGTATTGAATCTGCATCAGTTTGGGGAGAATTGACATCTTAACAATATTAGGTCTTCCAATACATAAATAAGCTATATCTCTCCCTTTATTTAGGTCTCCTTTGATTTTTTTCATCGATGTTTCAGTTTCTCACATATAAATATTGAACATATTTTGCTGGCTATATTTCATATTTTTGGTGTCCCTCCTCTTCCATTTTCTAGAAGAGTTTATATAAGATTGTTATTACTTATTTTTTAAATTTTTGGTAGAATTTGCCAGTGAAGGTAGTTGAGTTTGGAATTTATTTGTGGGAGAGTTTTTTTAATTTTTAAAAATATTTTATTTATTTATTTGAGAGAAAAGAGGGAGAGAGAGAGGGAACACAACAGGGAGGAGGGGCAGGGAGAGAGAGAAAAGCAGAACTCCCCCTGCCCCCTCCCCCAGCAGTTGAGCAGGCAGCCTAATGCAGGGTTAGATCCCAGGACCCTGAGATCATGACCTGAGCCAAAGGCAGATGCTCAGCCAACTGAGCCACCCAGGTGCCCCTGTGGGAGAGTTTTGTTTTGTTTTGTTTTGTTTTTAAAGATTTTATTTATTTGACAGAGAGAAACACAGCCAGAGAGGGAACACAAGCAAGGGGAGTGAGAGAGGGAGAAGCAGGCCTCCTGCCGAGCAGGGAGCCCAATGTGGGACTCGATCCTGGGTCTCCGGGATCATGACCTGAGCCGAAGGCAGTCGCTTGACCAACTGAGCCACCCAGGCGCCCCAAGAGTTTTTAACTACAAATTAAGTTCTTTGATAAATATAGGGCTATCTAAGATATCTGTTTCTTCTTGAGTGATTTTTGATAGTTTGTGATTTAAGGGTAATTTGTTTTGTCTAAAATGTAGAATTATGGGCAAATACTGTTCATAGTATTTAATTATTATCCTTTCAATGTCATTACAGATTGTTGTCTCCTTTTTCATTCCAGATATCTACAGTTTGTATCTTTTTGCTCTGTCATTCTGTCTAGAGGTTTGTTCAACTTTATTGATCTTTTCAAAGAACTGGGTTTTGGTTTCACTGATTCTTTTCTTTATTATTTTCTGTTTTCAATTTCATTGATTTCTTACCTTATCTTTATTATTTCTTTTCTCCTTGCTTTGGTTTAGTTGCTCTTCATTTACTAGTTTGCTAAGGTGAATGCTTAGATCATTGATTTGAGACCTTTCTTTCTTATAAGCCTCCAGCGTTCTTTTTTTCTGGGTGATCGGGTTGGGAAGGTGAACATGGAGGTGTAGAACAAGTTTTTCCACCTCCAAGCATTTATTGTGAGATCAACATGTGCCTGATTCTTGCAGAGTACCCTGAGGCTTCTGCCTGTGGGTGGGACTAGTGGGAAGGAGGAGCAGAAGTCGTACCTTGGACTACTTCCCCCAGGAAGGCAGTGGTCTGGTCTTCCAGCTCTGATAATATGATCCTAATGCTTGTCTGCCTCCCAACCTGATCTGTAGAGCAAGGGGTAGAGGGTGTTGGAGTTGTTGCAATTTTATGTGTGAGAGGGCTTTCTTCCAATGACTTCGTGCAAGGGTGCCAAACTTTCTCTGTAAAGAGCTGATGGTAAATATTTTAAGCTCTGCAGGCTGTCCCTCCTCCATCACCAGTATTCAGTTATGCCATTGTAGCAGGAAAGGAGCCATAGATAATATGTAAATGAGTGGGCATGGCTGTGTTTTAATAGAACTGTTTACAAAAATAGACGACAGATTGGATTTGGCCATAGTTTGCCTACCCCTGCTGGTGAATTATATGCATTGCTTTTCAGATGTTGGACCAGCCTTGCAATCTCTAGATAAATACCACTTAGTGAAGAGCATCAGGTCCATACTGGGTCCAGTCTTTGTTTCTTCGCTTGTGTTGTCACTGAGCTGAGAGCTTCTTAGGAAGAGGTCTTCAGTAGTACCACCTTCCATGTCCCGTCAGGTGTATACTGGATGGCTCTAAACATTTATGGCTGGATGGAAACAGGTATGCATGTTCATGGTGCTTCTGCCAAATATCCTTTATAGTTTTGTCATGAGTCCAGAGGAAATGGAGGTGGTGTGGAGGAGCTGGGCCCAAGTGCTGTCACTGCAGGTGAGGCTCATCTCTCCTTTTGGAGGCCACTTTGGAAACATGACTTAAGTTTGATCTGTGGGGTGCCGCTTCCTAATTATTCTCCTATTCCTGAGGGTTGTGGTTGGTACGGTGGCTGCCAGGCCCAGAACTCAGACATCTGGATGTTAGCGCAGTGCTCGTGTTCCAAAAGGGCTTGAGTGACCCCTTTCCTGGGCTGTGGTCTCCTACAGAGGGGCGTCTCTGTGTGTGTGAGAGGTGGAACAGGAGGTCCTGGCCCACCTGGCTCCTGAAGGTGAACCCTTCAGACCTTCACGTGTGTCACAGGTCAGCTATGTGTTGACCGCATAGTGCCATGGTGGTGGGTGCAGTGGATGGGTTTCGGAGATATGGAGTCCATCTTGGCTGCCTTTCCTCATTGATTAGGAAAGCTGGATGTAGGGGTGCCTGGGTGGCTCAGTTGGTTGAGCGACTGCCTTCAGCTCAGGTCATGATCCCGGAGACCCGGGATCGAGTCCCACATCGGGCTCTCGTCCCATATCGGGCTCTCTGCTCGGCAGGAAGCCTGCTTCTCCTTCTCTCACTCCCCCTGCTTGTGTTCCCTCTCTGGCTGTGTTTCTCTCTGTCAAATAAATGAAATCTTAAAAAAAAAAAAAAAAAAGGGAAAAGCTGGATATATGCTTTGCAACTAACGGATGTAGTTTTGTTTTTTTTTTTTTTTAAGATTTTATTTATTTATTTGACAGAGAGGGAGATCACAAGTAGGCAGAGAGGCAGGCAGAGAGAGAGGGGGAAGCAGGCTCCCCGCTGAGCAGAGAGCCCGATGCGGGCCTCCATCCCAAGACCCTGAGATCACAACCTGAGCCGAAGGCAGAGGCTTTAACCCACTGAGCCACCCAGGCGCTCCAGATGTAGTTTTGAATCTCAGCTCAACAACTTTATTAGATGGGCAACCCTGGGGAATCATTTAGCTTCTCCAAACTTCTATTTTCTCATTTCTAACATGGTGCTGCTCACAACCTCTCAGCCGTGTGAGCCTCTCACTCTCTCTTCGGGGCTGGGGGAGGTGAGGGGGTACTTTGAAGGATACAAACCTGGGAATGTGGACAAGTCTATGGAGAAATGCCCAGCAAACGCAAATATGTGGAGAAAATCCGCTAGAAGACTAGGGTGTGGAGAGGGAATGTCCGTCACTTTCTCCCTCCTCAGTTATTTGTGAACTGGAGTAGGGCTGACTCAGGAGCCCAGGCTCTTGATTTTGCTCTGGAACAAGGAGGAGCTAACTGCCAGCTCTGGGTGATGCTTTGGATTGCTTGGCCCTCCTGTCTCTCTTTATTCAGCCTGACTCACTGGGATGGTGGCAGGGTTTGGACCCATGCCAGACCCCAGTCAGTGGAACTGATGGCATGATTGTGTGGGATCTGTTGGTGCCAGGCCCCTTGGACCTGGTGACAGAAACAGCCCTCCTCTATACACATATAGGCCCTTACTGTTGGTAGAATGTATTTACACCATCCTTACAATGAGGGAAGGGCCAGAAGAGTCCTCTCCAAAGGCCATCAGAACCTCCCCCCTGCCCCTACCTCTTTGGGTGCCCTGGGATCTTTGCATTCTTCCTTTCTTGCAGAAAGGCAGTGAATTGAGAATGCTGCTTTGAGGCCTAGTCTGCACACCCTCAGGAGGAATCAGACCAGGGCTGTTACTGGAGAGAACTCGTGAAACTTGTTTAGGGTCAGAAATAGGTAAGGTTCCAGTTTTGTCACTCTGTGTAACTTTATATCATTGCACTTTAAAACAGCATTAAAACACAGATCTGCTTACAACAACCCTGGCTTAAAAAACAGTGTTGATTCTCTTCCACAGAAAAGGTAAAACTTCGAAGTGCTCAGCCAGGCATGCAAAATAGGCTACAGTTTAGACTCCTGCGATATAAGATATTTGGAGTTATCATTGACTGGCTGTTGGATAATGCTTTCAAGTTTATTTAGTGTTTTTGCACATTTTGCACTCAATCTTTGTCAATCATTTTGTGTTATTCCTGTTCATATTTTATAGCCGATGGCCCAAAATTTAAAACATTAAAAAGAACTTGCCCAGTTTCACGTGGCCAGCCATAGTCATGACTCTAAGCAGAGGACATAACAGCAGTAACTTGTGACTTTCTAGCTGTGTGACCTCTGAACATGTTTCTTTTCTCTAAAATGGGGATAATACAGGTATGTCATAATGTTTTTGTGAGGGTTATACCAGATGATCCAAGGGAAGTGCTTGGCATAATGCACTAAGGGTTTAAGAAATGTTACATATTATTATAGGTACTCTCTTTTAACTGTTCTACAATAAATGTTTCCGGTTTTTATCCCACTATTATGAGTAACACAGCTATAATTATGTTTGTGCAAGTGGCTTATTTTTTCCTGTTGTGTCATTTCCTTGGACTGTATGCCAAGAACAGTGTAACCCGGTTGAAAGGTATGAGCCTCTTTTTTTTGTCCTTGGTCCATGTTGCCCAATGACCTTTTAGTGGGATAATTCTCATTTAACAGGGCACTATGGGACCCACGAGAGTGACCCATCTCCCATAGGTGGTACTTTCCTGAGACCTTTCAGAGGGCCCATCAGTTGGTCTTAATGAGGGTTAAAAGCAGATCCTAGACTGGTTGGAGCCAAACTTATAACATAGGTTGCACCTACAGCAAGACCCAGACCAACTGGTCAGCAGATTGTATGGAAAACACTGGGGATGGTGGGCCCCTTCCTGGCTTTCTTCTGGGCTCCATGGGAGGTCTTTGCATATGCACAGCACGTAGATCTGAAGGAGTTGGGGAGGCAGGAGCTGCTCCCAAGCTGTGGACCTCGACATGCAGGGAGATAGACCGTGTGTCTGTGCACTATGAGTGGCTCCAGAGTTTTTAATATAGGAGGGTGCACTAGTTTCTTAGTGTTGCCATGATGAAAGCACCCCAAACTGGGAGGCTTATAAGAACAGAAAATTATTCTTTCATAGCTATGGAGGCCAGAAGTCTGACATAAATGTGTCAGCAGGACCATGTTTCCTCTTAAAACTCTAGGGGAGAGCATTTCCTTGACTCTTAGCTTCTGATGGTAAGCTATCAATCCTTGGCATTTCCAAGCATGCTTTGGCTTCTGTGTACATCATCTGATCTCTGACACCGTCTTCATGTGGCCTTCTTTCTGTGTCTGTGTCCAAATTTCACTCTTCTTGAAAGATACCAGGCATTGGATAAGGACCCACCCTAGTCCAGTATGACCTCATCTTGACTTGATTACATCTGCAAAGACTCTAATTCCAAATAAAATCTTTTACAGGTGGGTGGTAGATTTGAGAGTTCAGTATGACTTTCTGGAGGCTACAATTCAACCCATAACAGAGGGGTTAAGAAGAGAACATGGAAGATATCCATTACCCACATCATAGACTGCATTGTGGGCATGGTGTCGCTGGAGACATTAAGGGCAATGGTAATGCCACTGGTGGGAATCCTGGCGTTGTCTGGGGCCAGTACTCCTTCTGATCTCGGATCCTCTCAGTCCCCCCCCCCCCACCTGAGCATTGGTTCCAGACTCTGTCCAGTAACTGCTGTGGAGAATGAGGTACATCTGGTGGGGGTGATGCAGCCAAGGGACCAAGGACTTAGTTACCAAGGGAAAGTGTTTTTCAAGGAACCAGTAGAAAGAAGGAAGGAGAGCACAAGACTGGGCAGATATGCAGATCTCCCGTTAAGTCTTAGACTAGCTGGAACACCATGGCTTCAGTGTCCCCACTGAAGGATGAGGTGGCTCTGAGGGCCCTTCTCCTTTGGCATCCCATCATTCTGATATGAGAGTTGACATTTTAGAGAAGCCCCAGCTCCTTGACCCTAAGGGTTATTGTGAGGTCTCCAGGTGACCTGTTGTAAGCAGCTGATAGAGGAAGGGCACGACCAGAGGGAGCCTGGTAGTTCCCAGCCCAGGCCTCCAACAGGACTTTATTCAATCACCTTCTCCATGAGGCCTTTCCTGGACACTTTCTAAACTTTCACCCCCACCCTCAATATTTCATCTCCCTTCTCTTGGTTTTCATTTTCCTTCCTATACTTAGCCCCTATCCAGCATGATTTCTGTTTTACCTATTTGTCCCAGTCATTTTCTCTTTTCTCTACTAGATGGTAAGCTCCTAGAGAGCAGGGATTTGTATGTAATGCTACAACAGTGACTGTCCCATTCCAAGGTTTCAGTACATATTTGTTGAATGTTGACTGAGTGGAGATATTGTCAACTTGGTAAGTGGGATGACATTTTCAAAGGGAAATAATCTCGGGGGTATCACTCTTTGTCGGCTCCAAGCCCCCAGCCTAGACTGCCCAGGACTCTGCCGTGAGTAGCTCCTGCTTTGGAAAAGTGTTGCCCCAGTTACCCGTTGCTGGTTATGAAACACCTCCCAATTTTAGCAGCATAGAAGAGCATTTGTTTTATTATGCTTAGGAGCTCTGTGGGCAAGAATTTGAACAGGACAGAGTGGGGATGGCTTGGGAAGATGTGAATGGGGTCAGGTGCTTCAAATGAGTGGGAACTGGAATCCTCTGGGGGTGTCTTTGCTTACAACCTGGTGCCTGGCCTCAGTGGGGATGCATGTAGCCAGACTGCCCACATGTGGCCTCTCCTTGTGGCTTGGGGGTCCTTGCAGCCCGTGACTGGGATCACAGAGGCACTGCCCCCAGAAGGAGATTTGGAGAATGAGTATTCCACAAGAGCCAGGTGGAAGCTGTCGGGTCTTTTATGACCTGGCCTCAGAAGTCACAGTGTCTCTCTCACCATACTCTCTTGGTGAAAGCAGTCACAAGCCTGCCCACATGTAGGGTGGAGGGAACATCTGCTCTTCCTACCTGGATGGGGGGGAGTGTCAGAGATTCCGAGGCTGTGTTTTTGAACTGCTATAGGGATTGAACACTGTCTCACCAGCCTCAGTCTGGAGTGAACCTTGGGTGAGATTTCTGGTGCTGTCACCGTCAGGCCAGGACCTATCGTGAGTTAGGACTCTTCTTCCATCTCACTCTTGGACTGACTGGGTTTCCTCAGGGTGGGCTGCTGTCATTTTACCTCTTTTGCAGCCCACAGGAAATTATCAGGCACATCATAAGTACTTAGCAAGTGAGTTAGAGAGTGAATGGATGAAGGAACAAAGAGGGTAGATGCTTTCTGTGCGGTGTAGCCCCGTTCAGTGCCTACAGGAGCCTGGGATCTTGGATCTTTTAAGGCCAAAAGTTTTTTTGTGTTTTTTTTTTTTTTTTTAAGTTTTTAGTTAAATTACAGTTAGTTAGCCTACAGTATAATATTAGTTTCAGGTGTACAATTTAGGGATTCCACACTCACATACAGCACCTGGTGCTCACCATGACAAGTACCTCCATAATCCCCATCACCCATCTAGCCCACCCCCCACTTCCCCTCTGGTAACCCTCAGTTTGTTCTCTATAATTAAGAGTCTGTTTCTTGGTTTGCCTCTCTCTTTCCCCTATGATCATTTGTTTTGTTTCTTAAATTCCACATATGAGTGATTTCATATGGTATTTGTCTTTCTCTGACTAACTTCTTGCACTTAACATAATAGTCTCTAATTCCATCCACCTCATTGCAAATGGTGAGATTTCTTTTTTTGATGGCTGAGTAATATTCCA
The DNA here is from genome assembly GCA_004023965.1 of Spilogale gracilis. Classification (NCBI taxonomy): domain Eukaryota; kingdom Metazoa; phylum Chordata; class Mammalia; order Carnivora; family Mephitidae; genus Spilogale; species Spilogale gracilis. Next base: position 33,194 of record PITA01006007.1, on the reverse strand, counting down.
TTGTATATATATACCACTTCTCCTTTTCCATTCCTCAGGCAATGGGCATTTGGGCCCTTTCCATAATTTGGCTATTGTTGAGAATGCTGCTGTGAACATCAGTCTGCATGTCTCTCTTCAAATTAGTATTTTTGTAATCTTTGAGTAAATACCTCATAGTGCAATTCCTGGGCCATAGGGTAGCTCAATTTTTAACTTTTTGAGGAACCTCCATACTGTTTTCCAGAGTGGCTGCACAGTTCGCATTTCCACCAATGGCGTAAGAGGGTTCCCCTTTCTCCAAAGCCCCAACAACCCCTGTTGTTTCTTGTTGATTTTAGCCATTCTGACAGGTGTGAGGCGATAGCTCCTCACGGTTTTGATTTGTATTTCCCCGATGATGAGTGATGGTGAGCGTCTTGTCATGTGTCTGTCAAGGCCAGAATTTTCTGACCAGTTTCTGGTCATATGCAGAACTGCTCAAACCTGTGGCTTGGGCTCTGGCAACCCAGGAATTGATTCCTGGAGAGGAGGAAATGGTGTGGAGATGAGAGGTGTCTGTTGGGTCAGGAGTTAAGCAATAGCTTGGTTTCACGGCAGCAAAGCATTACTGCATTTCCGTAGGGCTATAGTAGAATGAGGCTAGAATGCCAGCCAGGGCCTTGTTGCCCACAGAGGGTTTAGAGGTTATATGTTTTCATTTCTCTCGGTAAATACGTGGGAGGAAAATATCCCTGGGCCATACGGTAGGTCTAGGTTTAGTCTCTTAAGAAATTGCCAAAATGCTTATACCATTCTTACACTTCCAAAAACAGCGTATGAGAGTGCGGTCGCCTCATATCCTCATCAATATTTGGTGTTGTCAGTCTTTTTAATTTTAGCCATTTGTTGGAATGCAGTGTCCCGAAATGGCTGTGACTTACATTTCCCGAATCAGTAATCATATCAATCACTTTCTCATGTGCTCATTGATGGCCTGTACATCTTCCATTCTGAAGTATTATTCAGGTATTTTGCCCACCTAAAAATCATGTTACCTTTTTATTATTGAATTGTAGGAATTCTTTCTTTATTTTGATTACCAGCTCTTTGCCAGATACATGATAAATAAATCTTTTTCCTACTTAGGGCTTCCTAGTTCTATATCCTATTCATTTTCTTAATGATGTCTTTTGAAGAACAGGAGCTGTAAATTTTGATGAAGTCTAATTTATCATTTCTGTGGTAAGGCTGTTTTTTTTCTGTGTCCTCAGAAAATGGATACCCCCCTCATTAAAAAGGTCATCTTCTACAAGCTTCATAGAAGAAGAAGAACTTATAGAAGTTTTTGTTGGTTAGTCTGTCATCTATCCTCAGTTAATCTTTGTGTGAGATGTGAAGTGGCGGTGGGGGCAGGGGTTAAGATTCTTTTCTTCAGATGGATATTCAGTTGTTCCTGCCCATTTGTTGGAAAAATACTTTTCTTTTTGTTAGGTGTTGTCTTTTCTCTTTCTTTCTTTCTTTCTTTCTTTCTTTCTTTCTTTCTTTCTTTCAAGATTTTATTTATTTGAGAGAGAGAGAACACATGCACACAAGGAACAGCAGGCAGAGAGAGAAATAGACTCCCCACTGAGCAAGGAAGCCAATGTGGGACTTGATCCCAGGACCCTGGGATCATCACCTGAGCCAAAGGCAGGCGCTTAACTCACTGAGCCATGGAAGTGCCCCTGTTAAGTATTATTTTTATCCTCATTTTGCACACGGAGAAACCAAGATAGAGGTAGATTAACTAACGTGTTCATAGGTCCTTCAGCTGGTAGAGACAGATTCAGGATTTGAACTCAGAGCCTATATTTTCCATCAGGGAACTTTGTGACCTTTCCCTGCCAAAGGCTTTTGATCTGAGGCTTTTGATCTGAGGCAGCCCACTGTAAAGGATAAGCAGAGAACCAAGGAGGGGAGGTTCAGTTTCGGGCTAAGTTGGGGAGCCTGTGGGATACTTGACCAGGCATGTGGGAGAGAAAAAGAAGGGAGGCAGCAGCCAAGCCAGGGAGGAGGGAGGCAGGTTGTGCTGAAAGGAGACACGATTAAGTCCAGCCTGAACTTCGCCATTTTTGTAACACGTCAGGGACTGGTACCCTATCACATCCACACTGGTCCAGAAGACTCTTTGAAATAGGCAAGATCCTGTTAGTCTAGATCTTTTGACCCTAGGTGGTAAGTGTGACATGAGCAAAAGCCATAGAGCTGGAGAAGAGAGAGTAAGTGAGGCAAGGGGAGTCAGCGAGCATCCTGGTTACAGTGTCTGCACTGTGCCAGGCACAGCTGGTCACAGGCCTGACCCCAGCCCTGCCGCTCCCTAACTGTGGCAGCTCACGGCAAGCGCTGCAATTTTGTGCCTTACCAGACCCTCAGGAAAGCCTGCTAACTGAACAAATGACCTCCAAAGACACAGAATTCTCCCGCTTAAATTGCACAGTATGGTAGTTTTAGAACACATGCCCCTAAAGCCAGAGCAAGAAGGAAGGATTGTGACCTGGAGCTGATCTCTCAGTCCTGCAGGTGGCACCAGAGGGAGTCCACATAGCCGACACTGAGCCAACATGGCCTCAAAGACTTTCCCGGGAAGGACACCAGCAGAGGACCCAGATTCTGCATGGGGTCCCCTGGGCCTAGAGCTCTGGAGCAGGCAGAGAGGGTGCCCTGGCTCAGGGCAAGCAGAGAGCTCCCCGACAGTGAGTGAGAGAGCACCCCTGCCCGCAGGAGGGATGACACCTTCCATGGTGGTGTTGCTCAGTGAATCACAGAAACCCGTCTCTGTCTCTGGTTTTGATGAACATGTCCTGCACGATCTAGATGTGCTTCTAGAGAATTCTGCCCGTTTAGACCATATTTATGGTCAATATTTTGAGTCCAGTCTACTTTGCCTATGAACAGGAAGCAGGGTCCACTAAGTATTCACTGAGTAGGTTGGAACACTGTCCCTGTCTCCAGGAGCTCATGATCTGCTTCCGGAGAAGACATGCTCACAAAGAGAAACATGGTGAACACCAGCTGTATAAATGGCCAAACACGTGCAATGGCCCGAAGACAGCTTGAGCAGAATACAGGAATGAATAAATGCCTCCTACCTGGGCTGTCATGCAGCGATGGACACACGGGCCCTTGCGCATTTCCAGCCCCACCGCGTCCTTCCTTCCAGTAGTGCTAACTAAAATTTGAGTGCCTGCTGGGAAGTCAGTACGTTAAATGGATGAGCTCATTTGCCCCTTCTGATGAGCTATTTGACCCTGTGAGGTGAGCTTTGTTGGTAACCCTATTTCAGACGAGGAAACCGAGTGACGGAGATGGCAGGAGACCTACCCACGGTGCCAGGGTGTGGACCCAGCTGTCTTGCTCCAGAGCCTACTGTGTTAGGCCTGCAAGGCCCAGCTGGCTAGTAGTTCCTCTTACAAATATAAAGCAAGAAGGAGGACATTTCTTTCATGATCTTACCATGTAATCACATCACGTCCAGCCAGTTTTTAACTAAACATGGCCTCCTGTACATTTTGCCCTGGCCCTCGTTCAGCTAAAATATTCATTTCAGAAGCGGAGGCAGCAAGACCGAACCACTATGTTTATTGACCAATTTAGATCATCTCAGGGCACAGCTTTGAGGATCAGATCATGCTGTGAGGGAATATTTTAACAATCTGTGGCAAGATTACAGCATCTTGGGCTCCGACACAAGAATTATTCTCAGACAGGGCTTTTTTCAGTGCCATAAATTTAACCAGCTGGAATTCTTTTCCATCCTATTCAACCTCCTGAAGTCAAGAATTTTGCCTTTTATTGGGAAATCTGCATTTCATTGTATAGATAGAACACTTTGTCCTTGGCTCAGTGGGTCTCCAAGAGAATCTGAGTCTCTGTTTTATTGCAGGCGCTGGGTGTCCTAAGGGCACAAATACCAGTGAGTCTGTTTCAAGCATGAGAAGTTAGAGACGTAGCAGCACTCTGAGCAAAGAATGTGAGAGGCCCACGGTGGTCCACTCTAGTGCAGACCAAGCCTTGTGCACGAGGATGTAGGGAAAGGCCACAAGCTGAGGAGAGAGTGGGACTGTTGCCCAGGGTAATGGCTTCCATCAGGCCTCTCTCTGGTCAGGAGCCCTGTGCTGGGCCTCCCAGAGGAAGAGTGCCACCATGCCCTCCAAGAAGGGACTGCAGAGTTGGAGGCGGGTATTTTATCCAGTATGCCGGCAGTCAGAGTCCAAATCGCTGGTGTCCTTCAAAGTCGTCCTCTTTGGAAGGCATGTGTCATCATCCCCTCTTAGCTTTAGAATTGCATTAAGGCCTAGTGTCATTTCTTCTTCCTTCTGAGGGGGAGTTTTGCTTTTTATTGAACTGCATCTGAAAATACTGGAAATTCTATCACTTAATTTATATATGGATATGAACTTACTGCTTCTCTTACCCAAAGGAAATGACTGGTAACAATTTGATGCCTACACTTTACCAAAGTCCGATGATACCCTTCATTTAAACTTCTGTCAGTCAACTGAGTAAGAGATGCTATCTCATTGTTAATTTAACTTTTACTTACCTCTAGAGAAATTGGGTCTGTTTCTGTGTTTTTTGTCTCCTTGTGACTTGTCTGTTCTTATCCTTAGCTTGTTTTTCTCTCAAATCATTTGTCTTTTTCTTCTACGTTATAGAAGATCTTTATATGATTAGTGATATTTGGGCAGTCCTTTTTCAAAAAAAACTTTTTAAGATTTATTTACTTATTTATTTGACAGAGAGAGAAAGAGAGAGAGTGAGCAAGCACGGGGAGCGGCAGGCAGAAGGAGAAAGAAGCGGGCTCCCCGCTGAGCAAGGAGCCAGATGTGGGGCTCTTCCTAGGACCCTGGGGTCATGTCTTGAGCCAAAGGCATATGCCTAATGACTGAGCCACCCAGGTGCCCCTGGACAGCCCTTTTAATGTCTTGTGTTATGGCTCAGCTTCATCTTTTGAACATGGGTTAGACTTTTGGAAGTGGCTGACACATGGCATGATTGATTCAGGCTGAACTGACTTCAGCAATGTTATTTTAGTAACCATGTGTTTGGAAGAATTTCAGCCTGGCATGGTTTTGGAGTCTGAGACAGTCAGGAATAGACTGTGTTGGAGGTATGATGAGGATGAGTAATTGATGGACTGTTTGAAACAGCTGACGAAAACTTGAAGCATACATGCTTTAAACATTTTAACTTCAAACCTGATATTAAACATGTAGTTGCCAAATGTTCACTGTGGGGCCAGTACCATTTCTTTGCTGGTGAATCCCCCCCAGGGGGAGTCTTTGTTATCTTTTTTGGATATACCATCTCTCTAACACATTTTCTATACTTTCCAGTCGGAATCTTTTTAACATGGAATGGAACTTAGGACCCCCCCCCTTTTATTTTTTTTAAATTTAGATACTTTTGAAGCAATCGTAATGCAGAACCTTCTAGATTTTTATAATTTTTCTCTCAAATTTTTATAGTGTTTTATTCACACCTAATTCGATAGTAGTTTTGTTCTGTTTTGCTTTGTTTTAGAGTGAGAGAGAGAGAGCGCCCGTGCGTATGTGTGTGCATGCACCCATTCAATGAGGGAGGGAAAGAGGGAGAGCAGATTTCACACCCAGTATAGGGCCCAATATGAGGCTCATCTCATGACCCTGAGATCATGACCTGAGATGAAATCAAGAATTGGACATTTAACTGACTGAATCACTGAGGTACCCCTCGATAGTTTTTTAAGTAATTCATCTCTATCATTTAATTTTCACAGAAACTTATCATATATATTCATATTTTCATTACTTTATATAGTACTTAAATTATGTGTAAATTTGGTTATATCATTTTAGTAATAAATACAATTAGCATGTAGGGTTTTGGGGATAAGACAGCTCGCTTATGCCAACAGCTTACCTGGAGAGGACAGAAGTGTGCAGGTATACTAGAGAACTGGGGAGTAATCTCCTAGCCCTGGCCTTCAGCATGATGTGGCCTTAGTCTGTATCTTATAGAGGGGAATGAAAGGTGTTGGCGATAGGGTGATTCTCATAAGCACAAGTTATTTAAAAGGGTTTCTACTCTCGCTAACATTTATCGAGTGACTACTATGCCCAGTTTGCTAAGCACTCTGAATGCATTATTTCATTTAATCCTTACAGCATCCTATAAGGTACAAGTGCTATTATTTCCATTTTATAGATGAAAAAAAAAAAACAGGGGAGAGAGAATTTTATAATGTACACATAGTTACATAGCTAACAAATGGCAGAGCTAGGATTTGAAACCAAGCAGAGATGTCCTCTAAACTACTATAAACATAGCCTCATAGTAAAAACCAGGAAAGACGGATATAGATCCTGTGTGGGCACATAAATAATTAGTTATAGGAATTTTGTGGGGTCGGGCTGTGACAGGCCTGTCCCATTGTCTTCTAAGACATACTGTCTTCTAAGAGATGCCTATTTAATTGGAGGGGACAGAAGAGTTCATGGCACACAGTGGGTGATCATCACATAGTGATTTAATCTGCTTCTGGACTCTTCAACCAGACTTTCCAATAATTCGGTTGGCAAGCCTGTCAGAAAGAGGTGGATCAGAGGCCGTGTTGGTTTTGTCTAAAGACCTGCATCAAACACCTGAAGGTTTGGGGAAAGGCAAATCTGAAACTTCATATTGAGGAAGGACCCACAAAGGCCGAGGAGCCTAGGCCTCAGCCAGATGTCATTTATTAACCCACTACTGTATAGTCTAGACTTTCTTTTGCATTCTGGGGACCCAGATAAAGACAATATGCAACTTTCAAGGGATTCCTGGAGATGGATGAGATATATAAGAAAGGGTCTATGAGAATTTCCTAAACAAGGCGGGTGGAGGGCACTTTGGGAGTACCTACCGTAAGACAGATTCCACAGACAACAGGTAAGGACCTTTCTGGGGGTCAAGTGGGAAGAGGCTGGTCCAAGTTGATGGAGCAGCAGGTAGAAAGGGGAGGGAATGTGTGAGGATGCGGGTAGTGCTTGATAAAACCAAGTTGGGCTAAGGTCACAGTATACCGTTCTAGAGAATTTGGACTTCATCCTGAAAGACTGTAGAGAACCATAAGGTCTTACCTGGGGAAGTGCGGTGACCAGATTTGCTTTTTACAAAGATCCCTTGGTTGAAGTGGAAAATGACTTGGGGGTGGATGCTGGTATGCTAGGATCAACGTAGAGTGGCCAGGTAGGTTTTTGGGGTAATCCAAATGGAAAATGGGGTCTCAATCAAAAGCAATCTGATCAGATCAGATCAGAGGAAGGGCAATAAACAATGTCCTGTTTGAGCATAAAAGCACTGGCTTTAGGTCAAGAGGACAGGGTTTTTGTTCTGACTCTGCTGCTAATGAGCCAATAGCTCAGCCTTTCTGAGTTTTATTATTTGGATGGGACCAATATTCCCTGCCCAGCCCACCTCCTAGGATCCATTGAGGTCACTGAGAGAAGATTTAAAGGAATCTTTTGGAAGCCAGGTTGGCTGGAAAAGAGATTTCCATATGGACTGCGGAGAAGCATTTTGGGAAACTGAGGGCTAGGGCTATCTCAGACTGTCTGGAGAATTACTTAAGAGGCTGAAGGAGTGACGGGTGCCTGGTGGCTCAGTCATTAAGTATTTGCCTTTGGCTCAGGTCATGATTCCAGGGTCCTGGGATGGAGCCCCCATCATCAGGCTCCCTGCTCCGCGGGAAGCCTGCTTCTCCCTCTCCCACTCCCCTGCTTGTATTCTCTCTCTTTCTGTCTCTCTCTCTGTCAAATAAATAAAATCTTAAAAAAAAAAAACAACCAAGAGGCTAAAGGAGGGAGTGAAAAGTTAGAGCCCATCCACGTTTCTGGGGAACCAGCTCTAGTTTTCTTTTCCTTAGTACTCTGAGGCCTGTCCTACTCTGGAGACCTCTTAGTTCTTCCAAGTTCCACTCTGTATTTTGCTATTATGCCATCTTCAGGGGCAAGGCCAATACCACAGGATCTGGGCACCATTGCAAGTGACAAAAATAAGCTTCACAAGCAGACAGAACCTCAGAGCTCCAGCTGCAGCAATAAAACTACCAAGCATCAGGGCCCTGACTGAGAAGGGTCCAGAATCCAATACCAGTAGGGACCCAAAAGTTCTCAGTGCCTCTGTCTGCATTCTGCCTATAGTTTAGAGTTGTCAGGCTAATGCGCCTGAGGGACAAATGACAGAATTGAGGTGGGAGGGGGAAATGAATATATACAGGCCAGGGTGACAGCCCCAGCACAGGCTGTTTTAGCCTGGCCTGGACTCAGTGTCGAAAACTTGGGGCCATAACCCATAGCACACAATTTCTATATTACCAAAGAACAGGTATTAGATTACAACAAAAACAGTATGGGTTTTGGAGTCCTATCCAAATTCAGGCTCCAGTCTGCGATTTTAAGAAATCATTGACCTTCTCTAAGCCTGTTTCTGTTTCTGAAAAATTAGAATAACAAGGCCTACTTTGCATGATTAGCTGTTGTGAAGATTAAGTGAGTATTTAAAACGCATTGTGATGCATATAGAAGGTCCCCATTAAATAGGAGCTGTTATTACCCTATCAACAGGTGCTATTTGAATGGGTAGTGTAGCTAAATGTAGCCAGGAAAACTGGTTGTATTAGGGTGGACTAACAAAAGCAAAAACAAAAATTTGCACTCATACAAAGTAACCTCCTGGTGGTTAGCACTGAGATTGAGCTGCCTCATCTCATCCTACTTGGTGCTGGGTGAGACTAAGACTGCGAAGAACTGGGAAGACCCAGTGGACACAGATGAGAGAGTCAAAGTGGTAGATGACAGAGGAAAACTTTCCAAATGAAAGCTAAATTTCTCCTTACATGCCCCCAGGAAGAGTTCCTTTCTAGGTCAAAGGGAAGGAAAGCTACTTCAGTGTTGTGGGTTCTTCATTTATAAGTTCCAGACTATGTTATGTTTATTTGTCTAGTAACTATATAAAGACAACATCACAGATGCTGGAAACTCAGGTGTCCATGTCCCAAAGTACCGAGTTCTGTCTTAAAAAGATGGACTTGTAGTTTGGAGATAGGGTACATCATGATATTTAATATTTCCCCTTTCCATATGATTTTTCTACCAAAAATTTTTATCCTTGAGTAATGGGAAAGATTATATTGCTCTTTTAAGTTCTTGCCAAACTCCTGTTTTAGTCAGTTTGATCTGTGAAAATCTTGACATCCAAGGAGGAGCTTCCAAATCTCTAGGGTGGTGGTGGCAGAGAGCAGTGTTGGGTCTTTTTGTCTTCATCACCATGCTTATCTTTTGAACAGAGAATCTTTAGTGAGGTGACATACTTCTGTAAGTCCAGAGAGAAATGACTGGCCTTCACAGATGATCCCCTCCTCCCTTTTTAAAGTTTCATTCTGGGGGCACATGCAACTTTGGGAAGGAGGACTAGATTGAGAATGTGAATTTTTTACAATTTGAAAACAATTTCTGATCTAAATTCTTATCTCTTATGGACAAAAGGAAAGTGAAAAACAAGTGGACATAACCAGCCTCAGGTATAAAGTAATCATCTCTGTGGGTCATCAAAAGGAGAATTGAGAAAAAGGTGATCAGGGACTGATACTTGCTATCCTCTGGGTTGGAGAGAGGCAGTGGGTTAGAGTTTAGCAACTATGAAATAGAGGGACCAAAGGTGCTCTGGGGACATTGAGAAACCAGAGCCAAGCTTGAAGCCAAAGGTTGAAGGAAAGCTCACCAAATCATGAAAGAACCCTGGGCGTGGGAGGGAAGGAGGGCTGTCAGCCTCCTGGTTGAGACTACAACAGTCAGAAATTTGGGGCTGGAAAAAGAAAGAAGAAGAAGTTTGGGTGTAAGGAAGGCAAGGAACAAATACAAGGCCTTGCTACCAGGAACTGACCGAGCTGCTGGTTGGTTCTATGACTGTGGCTGCCATGTCACACAGGCAACCCCCAGCCTGCTTCTGCACTGGAGTCCTGCAGAGTCAAGGAGAAGTGTTTGAGGAGTGAGGGGGACACAATAACAAAGCAAAAGAACAAACTCAAAAGGAGCTTGCTACTCCAAAATTGCAAATGACAACTCAAGCAATACAGGTAAGAGAATTAACTGTAAGAACAGGAAATTGTCCCAAATGAGATTCATTTTATAGAATAGTCTGAAAAATACTTTATAGTAAATAGTAGAGGATGTACCCCTTAAAAAAAAAGGCATTAATTAAAAAAAAAGAATTATAGAAAAATGCATAAATGACACAAGATTGGGTGTATATAAAGAAAAATTAAAATGTAGAAATGAAAGATGTAGTTATTGAAATAAAGATCTAATAGGTAGTACTGATGTCTAGATACCACTGAAGCATGAGTTAACAAATTGGAAAACAGTATGGAGAAATTTATCCTGGCCATAGCGCAGAAATACAAATATGTAAAAAAACATGGGGTTGCTCAGTTGGTTGGGTGTCTGCCTTCGGCTTGGGTCATGATCCCAGGATGCTGGAGCATTGGGCGCTCTGCTCAGCAAGGGGTCTGCTTTCCCTCTCCCTCTGCACCCCCCCACTCGTTCGTGCATCCCTCTCTCTCACACTTTTAAATAAATAAAATCTTAAAAATCTATAAAAGAACTGTTTAGAGATATGGAAGGTGAACTGATAGTCTTTAACATTCTTTAATAAAAGTTACATAGAGAACAGAGGGAATAAAAGAGAAGCAACATTTAAATAAATGGCTAATAATTTTCCAGAGTTGAGTAACAAAATGAGTTGTTAGATCAGAAAGGCCTCCTAAAACTCTGAAGGTTAAATCCAAGTGAATCCATAACTAGACCTATTATAGTCAGACTGTAGAATATCAAGGAGGGAAAAGACCAGTGCATGGGTTTGCTCAGGCTGCCAAAACACAACACCATAGACTGTGTGGCCCAAACAACAGCACTTCGTTTCTCACACTTGTGGAGGCTGGAAAGCCCTAGCTCAAAGCTGATTTTGGTTCTGGTGAGAGCTGTCCTACAGGTGGTCTTCTCACTGTGTCCTCACACTAGAATGAACTCTCTCTGGTCTCTTCCTTTAAGGACACCAATCCTATCTGGCCAGGGCATGAGTCTCATGACCTCATGTACCTTAATTACCTCCCTAAGATCACTGTCTCCAGATGTAGTCACTGTGAGGATTTGGGCTTCAAAATATGTTCAGAGGGACACAAACATGCTATCCATAACAAACCAATGATAAATTAGAATTAAAGATGTAAGTTATATAGGAATAGGTGACACACTGCCACATGTTTTAAGAGCAGGAAGAAAAGTAAGACAGTAGAAACAGCTTTTACATATTGAACCTAGAATACTATATCTAGATAAACTATCCTAGGAGAATGAGAGCAAATCAAAGACCACAGTAGACACACAAAGATTTTCACAAAAAGAACTATTAAGATATATTTTATTATTTAAGAAAATTTTTTTAATCCAAGTTTTTGATTCCAGTTAACATACTCTGTTATATTAATTTCAGGCGTATTATACAATGATTCAGCAATTCCATACAACACCTGGTGCTCATCACAAGTGCACTCCTTATCCTCATCACCTGTCTCACCCATTCCCCCCCACATGCCCCTCTGATAACCATCAGTTTGTTCTCTAGAATTAAAAATCTGTTTCTTGCTCTATTTCTTTCTGTCTTATTTTTTTTCCTTTTGCTTGTTTGCTTTTTCTTAAATTACACATATAAGTGAAATCATATGGTATTTGTCTTTCCCTGACTTGTTTACCTTAGCATTATACTCTCTAGCTCCGTCCATCTCATTGCAAATGGCAAGATTCCATTCTTTTTTATGGCTGAATAGTATTCCATTATCTGCTTTATGTATTCCTCTATCAGTGAACAGTTGGCCTGCTTCCATATCTTGGCTATTGTAAATAATGCTGTTATAAGCCTGGGGGTGCACTTATTCCAAATTAATGTTTTTGTGTTCTTTGGGTAAATCCCCAGTGGTGTGATTGCTGGATCATAGAGTAATTCTATTTTTTTTTAAGTTTTTATTTATTTGACAGAGAGAAACACAGCCAGAGAGGGAACACAAGCAGGGGGAGGGAGAGAGGGAGAAGCAGGCCCCCCCGCCGAGCAGGGAGCCCGATGTGGGACTCGATCCCGGGTCTCCGGGTTCATGACCTGAGCCGAAGGCAGTCACCCAACCAACTGAGCCACCCAGGCGCCCTGGTAATTCTATTTTTAACATTTTGAGGAACCTCCATGTTTCCAGAATGGCTACACCAGTTTGCATTCCCACCACTGTTCACGAGTGTTCCTTTCTCTCCACATCCTCACCAACACCTGTTGTTTCCTGTGTTGTTGACTTTAGCCATTCTGACAGGTCTGAGGTGATATCTTATTATAGTTTTGACTTGCATTTCCCTGATGACAAGGGATGAGGAACATCTTTTCATGTGTCTGTTGACATTTGTATGTCTTTTCTGGAGAAATGTCTATTCATGTCTTCTGCCCATTTTTAAATTGGATTATTTTTTTTGGATATTGAGTTTTAGAAATTCTTATATATTTTAGATAATAATCCTTTATCAGCTATGTCATTAGCAAATATCTTCTGTTCAGTAAGTTGGCTTTTAGTTTTGTTGATTGTTTCCTTTGCTGTGCAGAAGAAGCTTTTTATTTTGATGTAGTTCCAATAGTTTATAAAAGATGTACTTTAGAAAGAAAAATACTAAACAACGGAAAAGGTATATAATATAAGAAACAATGGTGAACACAAATTTATAAAATATATTTACATTTATTTAACAGTTAATGATAAAAAAATTTCTATGTGTGTGTGTGGTTTAAAAATCACAATTAAAATGAAAACTAGTCAACAATAGTAATACGGGGTAGGCTATTCAGTGGGCGGGAAGGGGAAGGGGAACATCAAAACCATATTCAGAGTTGGAAAGATGATCATTTATAGATTTTGTAAGAAAAGAATATAGTGGTATCAGTTGACTTTTGCTACAGTAAGAAACCACTACAAAACTTAATGGCTACAAAACTTAAAAGAAACACCATCATATTTTGTTCCTGATTATTTGGGTTGGCTTGACAGTTTTTAAAATCTGCACCAGCTCAGCGGATCTTGACTGGATGCAGTGGTGCATCTGTGATCAGCAGGTAGCTGGCTAGATCTTCTAGGATGGTTTCCCTCTATGTCTGAATGCCTTAGTTTTCTTTCAAATTTCCTTTCGTCTTTCATTTTGTCTTCTGGGGCTGTTCACACAGTAGTCTAAGTTTCCAAACACAGCCAGAAAGCAAGCTTCACTGTGCAAGCACTTCAAGCTTTTGCTCGAGATAAATTTGCTAATGTCCTGTTAACCAAAGGGAGTCACCTGGCCACGCCCAGATTCAAGGGGTGGAGTCTATTTCTCCACCCCTCCGTAAGAGAAAAAGAATTTGTGGCTGCTTTTCAAATCTGCTACAGCCTGCGTCTTGGCCGAATTATTCACATTTCTCCCACATGCAAAATTTGGTAATCTTCATCCCAGGTTTTCTGTCTCATCCTACTTATAGCATCAGCCTGGAAGCCTTTGACTTCAAGATTTTATCACATCAGGATGTGAATGAGGCTCTTCACATGTAGTTCTTTGGGTAAGGCTCCTCTTGATCCAGAGATCTGTGAATTTAAAATGGTAGGTCTCCCTACACACCCAACATGTAATGGTGAGACAGGGACAGGTTAACTGGATAGATACTTCCCTTCAAAAAATGGGATAACAGAAGATACATAGCAATCACTAGGCTAGAATTCCCCAGAGTGAATGTTGCCAGGTCACCCCACTCCAGGACAAAGAATAACTCTTGCTTAGTGCTCCACTGTGCTTCCAAGGAGAATGTTCCCAGGCCATTGTTCTCCAAAACTCTTGACTTCATTCTCCAGCCCCTTGGTTTCCCACCACTCCCAGAAGTCTTGCCTTTATTTCCATAAGAAATGGCCTTGTTAACTGTTCAGCAGCTTTCTTACTTGACTTTCTGCCTATAGAGAGTTGAGAACCAAAGACCTCTTTCAAGTTCTGTCAACCTGCGTCCCTCTAGTACAAGCTGATGGTACTTTTGCAAACGTTTGGGCTTGCTTTCTTTCTTTCTTTCTTTCTTTCTTTCTTTCTTTCTTTCTTCCTTTCTTTCTTTCTTTCTTTCTTTTTTTTTTATATTTTATTTATTTGATAGAGAAAAACACAGCCAGAGAGGGAACACAAGCAGGGGGAGTGAGAGGGAGAAGCAGGCCTCTGGTCGAGCAGGGAGCCCGATGTGGGGCTCGATTCTGGGTCTCCAGCATCATGACCTGAGCCGAAGGCAGTCGCTTAACCAACTGAGCCACCCAGGCGCCTCTTGGGCTTTCTATATAACAGACTGTAGTCCACCTCATTCAATAAAAGTCACACCCACAGTTGTTTTTTTCTCTAGATTTATTCATTGCAATTTGGCATTAGGCTTCTGTCATGCCCTTACAGTTCCTTTTTTGTCTAGCTAAGAAAGTATACCAGACATTTCCTTAAATTCATCAGAGGTCTTAACAAGTGACCATGCCCTCAATTTGCTCTTTGTCCTAAGGTCTCCTTTTACTCTGAGAACCTTTTACTCGAAGACTATTTAAATATGAGGAGACTGCAAACAGGAGAGAATTTTATTTTCCAACACAGCAGGTCCTGGGCCTTCTGTATTCCATCTAAATTCTGGCTGCAAACTGAACATTTCCTTCTTTAGCTCATCTCTATCTTGCTATAATTTATCATACGCAGTTAAGAACACCTAACACTTTCCAAATTCTATCTGGAGATATACTTAGCTGTAACTGAGAGTCCAGTAGGTTCATTTTCCCCCTCTCAGGTTACTGTAGGCTTCAGTTGTCCCAGTTGTTCTGTCCCTATCTAACACAAGTCATCCTTTCCAAGCCTGCTCTCTTTTCTTTCCATTTTTTTTCAGCTTTTGCACACGATTTCCTTACTGCTTTTCTAGCTACTGTCCTGTTTCAAAGTCAACACATCTTTTAGGTTTGTTCTGGCAGCACCCCGCTCTTCACTTCTGTATTAGCTAGCTTTCGCTGCATAACAAACCAGCAGATCCAAAACTCAGAGGCTTAAACCACAGCCATTTTTATTTATATCACTGTTCTTTAGGTTGGCTAGATGGTCTTTCTGGTCTGGGCCAGCAACATTGAGCTCTTAGTTTTGTCCATAGAGATATTCTTTAATGAAAATTTATGACCTTAAATGAATTATCCAAAATTTGAAATATGAAAAATAAGTCAAGTACTGTATCATTTAAAGTTGAACTGGGCTGTGTATCAAAGAAAAGAAGTAACAAGAAGTTTGATGTTGGATAGTTCAAGGCTGATATGGGGGTTCCATGATGCTTCTAAGTGCCTCTGGATCTTCTGACTTCCCATTCATCTCAACTTAGCTTTTATACTTGTGCTGCTGCCTCATAGTTGAAAGATGGCTGCTTAGCTTCCAGCTTTGTATCCACATTCCAAGCATGGCAGGGAAAAGGACAGGTTGTAAAAGAAGCATACATCAGCTGGGTCTGCTGTCTTTAATTAAACAGCTTTCCTGGGAGCCCTAGCCTGTGACTTCCGCTTATTTATCAGTGGTGAGAACTGTGACATACACCAGTTCCTAGCTGCAGGGGAGTCTGGGAAGCATACTTTGTCTTTTTTTTAGTTTGGTATGTTGCCTTTCTAAACTAAGTAGGAGTAATGTTAGTAAGTACAAATGAAGAATAAATATTGTGTAGGCAACTATTACTGCCTGTACAAGTCCATCTCAAGAAGATAGACAAGGAACAAAATAAATGTTTAGGAAAATAGAAGGAAGGGTACAAAGCAGGACAAATGAAATGAAATAGAAAACAGTTGGGGGGATCAAAAAGTTATAAAATTGGGGCACCTGGGTAGCTCAGTTGGTTAAGCGACTGCCTTCGGCTCAGGTCATGATCCCGGAGACCCAGGATTGAGCCCCGCATTGGGCTCCCTCCTTGGCGGGAAGCCTGCTTCTCCCTCTCTCACTCCCCCTCCTGTGTTCCCTCTCTCGCTGTGTTTCTCTCTGTCAAATAGATAAACAAAATCTTAAAAAAAAAGTTATAAAATAGATAAATCCCTAATAAGACTCCCCTCCTTAAAAAAGCCACCAGCAATATTTTGAATGAAAGGGAAATATAACTACAGATAGGAAATCAATCGTAAAAATCAAAAGACAATACTCTGAAGAGTTTTATGCCAAAATTTGGACTGGGAAAAGACATAGTTTTCTACATAAATATAATTTGCCCTAACTACTTCAAAAGATATGGAAAACTCCAGTAAAGCAACAATCATTAAGGAACATAAGCTGAAAATGAAAAAAACTTCCTCTCCACAAAATACCAGGCTTAGATGGTTTATATCTCTACTTTATTCAACTTATAAGAAGTAAGTATTCCTAATATTGACAAACTATTTAAGAGAATAGAAAATTAAGACAAGCGATTTACTTTTATAATGATAATATAACTTGAATACCCAAGTTAGACAAAAAGAATAGAAGAAAGAAAAATTGTAGATCAATCTTATTTATAAACATACTTATGAAATATTTGCAAATCTATTTCAAATATTTACATTCTAAGAGTTTATGCAAGAAGTTAAGGTGATCTAACATGAGAAAATATATTAATGTAATAAAACATATTAATAGGTCAATAATACTTATAATTTATAAAATACAGGAATAGCAGTTGTCAGAATTTAGTGCCTATTCATGATGAAAACAGACTTTTCAGGAAAGTAAGAATAGCAGAGCATTTACTTAACCTGATAAAAAGCAACTATCAAAATATTATAGTAAAAACTACTCTTAATGATAAGACTACAGCTCCCTTTCTGTAAAGTCATGAAAAAGCAAAAGATGTCCTTTTTCACCACTTATAATCAGCATTGTACAGGAATTTCTAGCCAATGCAGTAGGATAAGAAAAATTCTGACTGTGGGAAAGAAAGACAACAATATTTTTTTTTGCATACAATATGATTTCCCTTTTTTAAAAAATATTTTATTTATTTATTTGACAGAGAGAGAGAGAGAGACGAGAGAGGGAACACAAGCCAGGGGAGAGGGAGAAGCTGGCTTCCCGCTGAGCGGGGAGCCCAATGCTGGGTTCCATGCAGGGTTTGATCCCAGGACCCTGGGATCATGATCTGAGCCGAAGACAGAAGTGTAATGGCTGAGCTACCCAGGCTCCCCTTTCCTGGGGTTTTTAAGTAGCAAATATACAATAAGAGCTTGCAAGTTCCCTAGATGCAAAATCAACATATCAAAAATTTATCCATCAGTAATAACCAATTAGAAAAATTGATAAAGAAGCCCATTTTCAATAGTAATGAAAGCCTCAGGATACTTAGAAGTACTCCTAACTCAAAAAAAGGTGTGAATTTTTTTGTAGAAAATTGTAATTACTGAGAGGAAAAAAAAAGCCTTAATAAATTAAGAAGATGGCTGTGTATATAACCTTGAAGACTTATTACAAAGATGCCAATACTCCCCAGATTAATTTGTAAACATAATTGCATTTCCAGGTGTGGATGAGGATATTCACTGCTGAAAGGGGTGTACATCAGTACAAGGGCTTTAGGAAACAATTTATTTTTATTATTTTTTTTTAAGATTTTTTTTTTAAAGACTTTATTTATTTGACAGAGAGAAACACAGCCAGAGAGGGAACACAAGCAGGGGGAGTGAGAGAGGGAGAAGCAGGCTTCCTGCCGAGCAGGGAGCCCGATGTGGGACTCGATCCCGGGTCTCCGGGATCATGACCTGAGCCGAAGGCAGTCGCTTAACCAACTGAGCCACCCAGGCGCCCAGGAAACAATTTAGTTACACCTTTGGACCCAGAAATTCCAAACCTAGATGGAGAATCTTTCTTGTGTGCATCAGGAGATACACATTAAAATGTTTATTGCAACAGAAAAAACAGGAAACAGACCGAATGTCTATCAGTAGGGGAAAGATAATAGTGGTGTACTCATAAATGAAATACCATACATATTATGTACAGCTAAAAAGAATTATAGCTGTATTTCTTAACAGATTAATCTCAAAAACAATGTTGAATGAAAGAAGCAAGTTATGGAAAGATATGAATAGTATTTAAGTTTTAAAGCCTGAAAAACAACAATATATGGTATTTATGCTGATACTGTCTTTTTATGAATCTATAGAGATATGCCTAAGGATGATAAACGGGGAGTTTACGATGGTAATTATCTCTGGGGAGGAAGGAAAGGGCATGAAATAGGAAGAGAGGGTTTGGAAAGAGCTGTAAGTATATCTAATGTTCTTTTTATTAAAGATCTGTTTGTTTCTGTGTTAGAAATCTTTCACCATTAGGGGCGCCTGGGTGGCTCAGTTGGTTAGGCGACTGCCTTCGGCTCAGGTCATGATCCCAGAGACCCAGGATCGAGCCCCACATCAGGCTCCCTGCTCGGCGGGAAGCCTGCTTCTCCCTCTCTCACTCCTCCTGCTGTGTTCCCTCTCTAACTGTGTTTCTCTCTGTCAAATAAGTAAATAAAATCTTAAAAAAAAAGAGAAATCTTTCACCATTAAATAATGTTTTATCCTAAATGAAATGAGGTATTCTGAATTGGATCCTGGAACAGAAGAAGGGCATTAGTGGAAAAACTGGTGATATCTACATAAAGTCTGGAGTTTAGTAAATAGTATGTACTAAAGTTGGTTTTGTAGTTTGGACAGAAGTGCCAGGGTAATGTAAGATGTTAACATTAGGGAAAATTAGTTAAAGGAACTCTGTAGCATCTTAGCAACTTTTTTTTTTTTTTAAGATTTTATTTATTTGACAGAGAGAAACACAGCCAGAGAGGGAACACAAGCAGGGAGCCCGATGTGGGACTCGATCCCGGGTCTCCGGGATCATGACCTGAGCCAAAGACAGTCGCCTAACCAACTGAGCCACCCAGGCGCCCCCCAAATAGATTTTTAAAAGCTTGCTTTCTCAAATATATGAATAAAAATCTTTTAAAAAATACTCTTAGAGGGCAAGACCAGTCTCTTTGTGAAGTTGGCTTTATTTCCATTTAATGGGTTGTTGGGTAGTCACCCAAGGTTCAGAGATCTTACAGCCAGAAGGGGCCCTAAAAGAGCACCCTACGAAGCCTCTTTCTGAGTGAGGGTAAGCCAAGGGAGTTATTTCAAAAGTGATACCTGGAGGCCAGCAAGGCTGAGGAAATCAATGAGCAGGGATGACTGGAACCCAGAAGATTATTCCCTCCTATGATGAGCTTTGTTTTCTACTTCATTGCCTTTGATAATAGATGCAGAGTAGGTTGAGCAGTCTCCTTATTTGTTTGTTCTGAAAACCAGAGGGAAAGTGTTACTTATCACCCAGAAATGGTTTAGGTGACTGAAAACACTGAAGCCAGAGAGGTCGAGTTCAGGTTGGTACATCTTTTCACCATTCTGCTATGAACCTTCTTTGAGTTGGAGACTGCCTGTCCCTGACATCAGAGTAGGCTGGGGTGGTGAGGAAACTAAGAATTATGGAGTGCCTCTGTTTCCCTCCATACTTTTTCTTTTTGAAAGATTTTATTTATTTATTTGACAACGAGAGAGAAAGCACAAGCTGGGGGAGTGGGAGTGGGAGAAGTGGGCTCCCCGCTGAGCAGGGAGTCCTATTCGGGGCTTGATTTGGAATTGGATGGAATCATGATCCAAACCAAAGGCAGACGCTTAACTGACTGAGCCACACAAGTGCCCCTGTGTCCCTCCATCCTTATCACAACCTTCTGGATAGATGTACTTGCCCCCATTTTACAGATAAGGTAAGGCGTAGAAAGGGTATAGGGTTAGAACAGTTAAATGACTCCCCCAAACTAATAAGAGATAGGCCTATTGTGATATCATCGTGCTGTAATAAATTTGTCTGTGGTTCTTGGAAGTAAATTCTAAAACTTTCATAATTTCTTAAGTGATAAGAGCTATAAGGGCATCTTTTGTTCTCAGCTCTTAAAATAGCTCTAGGCCATAAAGATGAAATGGGTGTTGTTTTTGTTATTCACAACAAGCCCCTTTTAATCACACCTGAGACATTAATGAACTGATTTTTGGAAAGCCCCTAGATAACCATAGGAAGGGGGCTAGTTGCCAGAGGAACCAACCAGGTGATTAGAGGGTTAGAACTTTCAGTTCAACCTCCTGACCTCTGGGGACAGAAGAAGGGCTGGAAATAGATTTAAATCACCAACAGCCAATGATGTAATCAATCATACCTATGTAATGAAAACCCTTAAGAGCTTTTATGAAAATCCATAAAAACCCAAAAGGATGGGGTTTGGGGAGCTTCCAGGGTGGTGAACATCATCCTCATGCCAGGAGGGTGATGCATCTCAAACTTCATTGGTACAGAAGCTTCTGTGCTTGGAACCCTTCCAGACTTCTCCCTACTTACCTCTTCATCTGGCTATTCATTCCTGTCTTTTAGTATCCTTATAACAAACCATCAATCCAGTAAGTAAACTGTTTTCTCGAGTTCTATGAGCTGTCCTAGCAGATGATCAAACCCAGGGAGGGAGTTGTGGGGACTTCTGATTTATAGCCAGTCAGCCAGAAGTATGGGTAACAACAACCTGAACTTGCACTTGGCATCTGAAATGGTGGCAGTCTCTGGGATCTGAGGCCATCTCCAGGCGGATAGTGTCAGAACTGAGTTGAAATATAGGACACCCAGCTAGTACCTGAGAATTTCTTGGTGAGGGAAAAACCTACACACATTTGGTGGCCAGCTGTGAAATAGTGTTGTCATAGAGTAGAGAAAAACAAAGGAGAGTTTCTCTTTACGCTTCAGGAAGCCACAACTGGCTCTAAGAACTCATAATTAAGGAAGACCCTTCTGAAGGCAGGATAAATTCCCCTGAGTTGACTGCCGCTCTTGGGACAGCTGGGGCTAGGAATGCTGTAGAACATGAGCCAAGGCATTACAGCAGCCTGGAACAGGCTTGAGGAGAGCTTGAGGGTGGTTGGCGAGGGGAAAGGGATAGGCGTCGGGCCTGCTGGGGCTGCGAGCCACTGTGAACTCTTCTCCCTGAAAAGTCATAAGGGTCGGCTCACTTCTCCCACCCCTAGTTGCTCCCTCCTATATCCCAGCTGCAGGATCCGTGTCTGCTGGCCTGCCTGGGGAGGCCTCTCTAAAACCAGGGCCCTTACTTTGTCTCTGTCGGTTGCTGTACAGAGGCTTGTGTGGCTGAAGAGGACTCCTCGGGGCTTGACTGAGGTGATGTGACTGAAAGTAAACTGTAAATCACTACGTGAATGTGGTTGTTGACTGAACAGAATCTAAACCTGGAGATTTGTGGGGGCAAGGGAGGAAAAGTGCCTCTTGAGAGAGGTCTCCCGGAAGAATATGAGATTAGTTGAGGTTCAGTGAATTCCTTTGTTGCTAACTCAAGAAGCATATTTGAAGGGATAAGCTCCCTCACTTAGAGCAGAGCATCCCAGACTTGTCGCCATAGTGACAGTGCTCAAACAAGAGGGTTAAGTCCCAGAAAACACCAGGTCATAAGTATTCCTTTGGAGCCATGATTCTCCAGTAGAGGACTCAGCTATTGTGTACTACGGAGGCAAGGGGCGGGGAGTTTGAATAGCTTCCCTTCCTTCCTGTTTCTTGCTGTGGGGCCTTTGTTTTGGTCTTTCTCTGTAGATTGATGTGGCCTTTGGAAAGGGGTGCATCCCTGCAGATGGAACTGGTCTTCATCAAAACCTGTGTCACAAGCTGGAGGCACTAACAATGAACTATGCAAAAGAGAAATTAAGAAAATCCCATTTACAATAGCATCAGAAAGAATAAAATACTTAGGAATATATTTAACCAAGGAGATAAGCCTTTTACACTGAAAATTCTAAGACACTGATGAAAGAAATGGAAGAGGGCATAAATAAATGGAAAGACAGCTCATGTTCCTGGATTGGAAGAATTATTGTTTTGGGTTTTTTCCCCCTAAGATTTTATTTATTTATTTGACAGAGAGAAACACAGCCAGAGAGGGAACACAAGCAGGGGGAGTGAGAGAGGGAGAAGCAGGCTTCCCGCCCAGCAGGGAGCCCGATGTGGGGCTCGATCTCAGGATTCTGGGATCATGACCTGAGCCGAAGGCAGACACTTAACGACTGAGCCACCCAGGCGCCCCGAGTTACTGTTTTTAAAATGTTGGTACTACCCAAAGCAATCTACAGATTCAGCTTAATTCCTGTCAAAATTCCAATGGCGTTTTTTCACAGAAATAGAAAAAAAATCTAGAATTTGTATGAAACCACAAAAAACCTCAATTAGCTAAAACAGTCTTTAAAAAGAAAAACAGAGCTGGAAGAATCCTATTTCTTGATCTCAAACTATGTTACAAAGGTATAGTAATCATAACAGTGTTGTTCTGGCATAAAAACAGACACATAGATCAATAGATTAAAGGGCCCAGAAGTAAACCCATGCATGTATGGACAGCTAATCTTTGACAGGGTGTCCAAGAATACACAATGAGGGAAAGAGAATCTTTTCTATAAATAGTGTTTGGAAAACTGGATATCCACATGCAAAAGAATGAAATTGGACCTTATCTTATACCATACACAAAACTCAAATCAAAATGGATTAAACACTTAAACTTAAGACCTGAAACAATAAAATTCCTAGAAGAAAACATGGGAAAAAAAGTCTCCTTGACTTTGGTCTTGGTGATGACTTTTGGATGTGACACCCAAAACCCGGGGGAAAATAAAAATAAACAACTAGGACTATATCAAACTAAAAAATTTTGTGCTGTTAAAAAAAAAAAAAAATTGTGCTGTAAAGAAGCCATCAACAAAATGTAAAGGCAACCTATGGAATGAAAGGAAATATTTTCGAAACATATATCTATTTCAGGATTAATAATCTAAAATATATTAAGGAACTCATACAACTCAATAGCAAAACCCCTCTAAATACTCCAAATAAAAAATGAGCAAAGAACCCGAGTAGATATTTTCTGAAGACATCCAAATGGCCAACGGGTATATGAAATGGTGCTCAACATCATTTAATCATAAGAGAAGTGCAAATCAAAACTTCAGTGAGGTATCACCTCATACCTGTCAGGATAGCAGTTATTAAAAAGACAAGTAACAAATGCTGGTGAAGATATATATGGAGGAAAAGGAACCTGTGTGCACTGTTGAG
The DNA here is from genome assembly GCA_004023965.1 of Spilogale gracilis. Taxonomy (NCBI): domain Eukaryota; kingdom Metazoa; phylum Chordata; class Mammalia; order Carnivora; family Mephitidae; genus Spilogale; species Spilogale gracilis. Next base: position 9,960 of record PITA01006007.1, on the reverse strand, counting down.
GGAATGTAATTTGGTACGGCCATTATGGGAAATACTATGGCACTTCCTCAAAAAGTTAAAAATAGAGGCACCATAGGATCCAGCAGTCCCGTGTCTGGATATATATCCAAAGAAAATGGAATCAGTATCTGGAAGAGATACTTGCATTTCTCTGTTTATTACAACAGCTAAGAAATGGGAACAACCCGAGTGTTGGCTGATGGATGAATGTCGAAGCAAATGGGACGCACACACACATACATACACCTGTGAATATTCTCTGCCATTCAAAATAAGGAGATCCTGCCACTTGACAACATGAGTGAAACTGGAGGTTATTATTCTAGGTGAAATAAGCCCGACAGAAAAAGACATGTACTGCATGATCTCATTTGTATGTGGAATCTTAAAAAATGAAACTCATAGGGCCAGAGAGTAGAGTGGTGGGTGCCAGTGGCTAGAGGTAGGGCCTAGGTGGGAAAATGGGAGATGTTGGTCAAAGGGTACAAACTTTCAGTTTTGAAAGCAACAAGTCCTGGAGACCTAATATACCACCTAATAGAAACTGTATATTGTGTACTTGAAATTTGCTAAGAGGGTACATCTGAAGTGTTCTCACGACACACGCACACTCACACACACACTCACACACATGCACACTTACACACACATGTAAGCTATGTGAAGTAATAGATGTATTAGTTGATTATATTAATCCTTCACAATGTATACATATGTCAAACCATCACACTGTACACAGTGAGGAGGAGGAGGAAGAAAAGGAGGAGAGGGCGCCTGGGTGGCTCAGTGGGTTAAGCGACTGCCTTCGGCTCAGGTCATGATCCCAGGGTCCCGGGATCGAGTCCCACAGCAGGCTCTCTGCTTAGCAGGGAGCCTGCTTCCCCCTCTCTCTCTCTGCCTGCCTCTCTGCCTACTTGTGATCTCTCTCTCTCTTTTAAATAAATAAATAAAATACTTAAAAAAAAAGAGAAGGAGGAGGAGGAAAAGAAGCAGCAGCAGCTAGAGATGTCTCTCTTTTTCAGGCCCTTTTCCTTCTTGGGAGTACTGTGATCTTACCGTTCTGGAACTGAACAGAGTTGTCTGTAGAGCCATTCACCTTGCCCTTTGCCTCTTAGAACATGGATCTATTTGCAGTAAGTCATACATACTCTCCTTTTTGTCCTGCGTGCTCAGAAAGTCCAGCTGTTCCTACCTCACAGGGGAAGGAAACAGCCTTACAACCAGGTTAACCTATAGGCTATGGCTGTGTGCTACTGATCACTGGGCTTGTCTGGCCTCTTCAAGCTACATCCCAATTTGCAAGGATTTATTAAGAGATGTTGTTGTTGTTGTTGCTGCTGCTGCTGCTGCTGTTGTTGTTGTTGTTGTTGTTGTTCTCCTAATCTGTCTAGTTTCATCTGTCTGGCTGATTGTCCTTTCAAAACCTCATGGCTTCCCTCAACTTTAACATTCACCTTTAACATTCCTCAGCTCTGCTTTGATGATCTGGTTTCTACACTTGGGTCTGCTTTGACCATGGAGACTTAAGCTATGGAAATGCCAGTAGAGGGGTGGTGAGGGGTGTCCAGATTCTGCCACTCATGCTGGTCCCAGCTTTCACCCTGATGAGCCACGTTCCACTCCCACTGCTATAATCCAAGACCATACTGTAAGCCCCCTCAAGCTCTTTGTCTTCCATCATCAGAGTCTGTACAGCCTATACTGATAGGACCAACATCGTGTCTGGCCGGACAGCACACTGGGAACCAGCCAAATCTGTACTAAATATGGTCCTACCTTAGGGCACTTGTGGTCTGGTGACTGAGGTGACTCTAGACTGTAAGCTCTTCAAAGTGGGGTGGGATATTTGGCGATTTTGCTTTGTCCATTAGTGTATTCCCTATGCTAAGAACAGTGATTGGTATATAAGTGTTTAATAAAGATGTGTCAAATAAATGAATGAGTAGATAAAACTTCCACATACAATGTCAAAAGAGAGAAGTACAACAATGAATAGGGGAGTTTCAGAGGGATGAGATATTGATAGAGAAAGCTGACAGATAAGCTGTTCTTTTCTGTAAATATTGACTTTCTGATTCTTAGTGAGACATGTCTTAGGGTCTCTTGCAGGTTAATTTGTGAAAATATTTCCCATATGTTTGCAAAGAATACAGGCATACCTCCAAGATATTTCAGGTTTGGTTCCAGACTACTGCAATAAAGCAAGTCAAATGAATTTTTTGTTTTCCCAGTGCATATAAACATTGTGTTTATACTATATTGTAGTGTATTAAGTGTATAATAGCATTATGTCTAAAAAAAGCAACATACATCTCTTAACTAAAAAACACTTTGTTGCTAAAAAATGCTAATATCTGAGCTTTCAGTAAGTTGTAATTTTTTTGCTGATAGGGTTTTGCCTCCATGATGGATGCTAAGCAATCAGGGTGGTGGTTGCTGAAGATTGGGTGGTTGTGGCCATTTCTTCAAATAAGACAACAGCTGAAGTTTGCTACTTTGACTCTTCCTCTCACAAATGATTTCCCTATAGCATATGATGCTCTTTGACAGCATTTTACCTACTATAGAACTTCTTTCAAAATTGGTGTCAGTCTGTTCAAACCCTGCTGCTGCATTTCAACTAAATATTCCAAATCCTCTGTTGTCATTTCAACAAGAGTAGATTTCATCTCAAGAAACCACTTTCCTTACCCAGCCATAAGAAGCAATTCCTTATCTGTTAAAGTTTTATCATGAGTTGCAGCCATTCAGTCACATCTTCAGGCCCCACTTCTAATCCTAGTTCTCTCGCTGTCTCCCCCACGTCTGCATTTACTTTCTCCACTGAAGTCTTGAACCCCTCAGTCATCCATGAGGGTTGGAATCAATCTCCTGTTGATATTGCTGTATTGACCTCTTCTTATGAATCACAAGTGTTTTTAATGGCACTTAGAATGGTGAATGCTTTCCAGAAAGTTTTTAATTTGCTTTGCCCAGATTCATCAGAGGAATATGGCAGCAATAACCTTATGAAATGTATTTCTTCAATGATAAGACTTGAAAGTTGAAATTACTTCTTTGAAGTAATTGTCAATTTGAAGTAAACATGAAGATTGTCAACCAGTCTTTTATTTTTAAATTTTAAAATTTTTTCCATATGCTTTTTACTCACACTCGATAGCTCATAATAGGGCTTGATCTAAAGTTTGGGGGTGGATTTTTTTCATCATAAGTGTACTCTTTAATCCTCATCATCCATTTCACCCATCCCCCCCCCCCCCACCTCCCTCTGGTAACCATCAAGCTTGTTTTCTATAGTTAAAGTCTGTTTCTTGGTTTCTCTCTCTCTATTCCCCTTTGCTCCTTTGTTTTGTTTCTTAAATTCCACATATGACTGAGATCATATGGTATTTATATGTCTCTGACTGATTTATTTCACTTGCATTGTACTCTCTAGCTCTGTTTATGTCATTGCAAATGGCAAAATTTCAATAATTTTTTGACTGAATAATATTCCACTGTGTGTGTGTGTGTGTGTGTGTGTGTGTGTGTACATACATTCACATATAACATCTCCTTTTTCCACTTCTCTATGGATGGGCACTTGGATTGATTCCATTGTTTGTCTATTATAAACAATGGTACAGTAAACACAGAAGCGCATTTATCCATTTGGTTTACTGTTTTTTGTTTTGGCAAATACTCAGTAGTGTCATTACTGGCTTGTAGGGTAGTTCTATTTTTAATTTTTTGAGGAAACTCTATACTGTTCTCCACAGTGGCTACACCAGTTTGCATTATCACCAACAGTGCAGAAGTTTTCCTTATTCTCCGCGTCCTCACCAATACCTGCCATTCTGACAAGTGGGAGGAGATATCTCATTGTAGTTTTGATACACATTTCCCTGATAAAGAGTGATGTTGAGCATCTTTTCATGTTGTCTGTCGGACATCTGTATGTCTTCTTTGGAGAAATGTCTGTTTGCGTCTTCTGCCCTTTTTTCATTGTATTATTTATTTTTTAGGTGTTGAGATTTATAAGTTCTTTATGTATTTTGGATGCTAACCTTTAATTAGATATGTTATTGGTAATACCTTATTCCATTCCATAGGTTACCTTTTAGTTTTGTTGTTTGTTTTCTTCGTTGTGGAGAAACTTTTTATTTCGATATAGTTCCAATAGTTTGTTTTGCTTTTATATCCCTGTCTAGGGAGACATATCTAGAAAAATGTTGCTATAGCGATGTCAGAGAAATCACTGCCTAATGCTCTTTTCAAGGATTTTTTATGGTTTTAGTCTCACGTTTAGGTCTTTAATCTATTTTGAGTTTATTTTTGTGTGTGGTGAAAGAAAGATGTCCAGTTTCATTCTTTTGCATGTAGCTGTGCTGTTGTCCCAACATCATCTGTTGAACTATCCTTTTCCCATTGTATATTCATTCTTTCTTTGTCAAATATTAATTGACCATATAATTATGAGTTTATTTCTGGGTTTTCTATTCTATTCCATTGATCTGTGTGTATTTTTACGAAAGTACCATACTGTTTTAATCATTATCACTATGTAATATAACTTAAGTCTGGCATTGTGATACCTCCAGTTTTGTTAGCTATTTGTGATCTTTTGTGGTACTGTACAAATTTTAGGATTGCTTTTTCTAGTTCTGTGAAAAAATACTGTTGGTATTTTGATAGGGATTGCATTAATGACATAGAATGCTTTGGTTATTTAAACATTTTAACAGTATCTGTTCTTCTAACCTATGTGCATGGAATGCCTTTCCATTTCTTTGTGTCATTTTGAATTTCTTTCATCAGTGTTTTACAATTTTTGGAGTACAGGTCTTTTACCTTTTTGGTTAAGTTTATTCCTAGATATTATATTGTTTTTAATGCAATTGTAAATGGTGTTGTTTTCTTAATTTCACTTTCTACGGCTTCATTGTTAGTGTATAGGAATGCAATAGATTTCTGTACATTGCTTTTGTATCCTGTGTCTTTACTAAATTCCTTTATCAATTTTATTCATTTTTTGTTGGAGTTTTTAGAGTTTTCTATATAGAGTATCATGTCATCTGCAAATACTAGGAGTTTTACTTCTTCCTTACCAATTTGGATGCCTTTTATTTCTTTGTTATCTAATTGCTGTGGCTAAGACTTCCAGTTCTATGTTGAAAAAAACTGTTCAGAGTAGACATCCTTGTCTTGTTCCTGACCTTAGGGGAAAAGCTTTTCATTTTTTACCACTGAGTAAAATATTGGCTGTGGCTTTTTCATAAAGGGCTTTTTTATGTTGAGTTATCGTCACTCTAAACCTACTTTGTTGAGGGTTTTTATCATGAATGGATGCAGCACTTTGTTAAATGGTTTTTCTGCGTCTTTTGAAATAATCATTTGGTTTTTATCCTTTTTCTTATTGATGGGACATATGACATTGATTGATTTGTGAATATTGAACCACCCTTGCATCCCAGGAATAAATCCCACTTGGTTGTGGGGTGTGATTTTTTTTTTCCTAATGTATTGTTGAATTGCTAGCATTTCATCGAGGATTTTGGCATCTATGTTCACAAGAGATATTGGCCTGTACTTCTCTTTTTTTTTTGTGGTGTCTTTGGCTGGCTTTATTATTGGGGTGATACTGGTTTCACAGAATGAATTTGAAAGCTTTCTTTCCTTTTCTGTTTTTTGGAATAGTTTGAGAAGAATAGGTATTAATTCTTCTTTAAATATTTGGTAGGTTTTGCCTGTGAAGCCATCTGGTCCTGAACTTTGTGTTTTGGGAGTTTTTTGACTACTGATTCAATTTCATTGCCTATAATTGGTCTGTTCAAATTTTCTATTTCTTCCTGCTTTAGTTTTAGTAGGTTATATGTTTCTCGAAATTTATCCATTTCTTCTAAGTTGTGCAGTTTGTTGGCATATAGGTTTTTGTAATATTCTATTAAAATTGTTTGTATTTCTGTAGAATTGGTTGTTTGAAAAGACTTTTTGTACCATGGACTACAAAGTGGATGTTGTGTTAGCAGCCATGAAAACAACATTAACCTCATTGTACTTCTCCATCAGATCTTTTTTCCTGAGCAGTATGTCTCAACAGTGGGCTTAAAATATTCAGTAAACTATGTAGTGAACAGATGTGCTGTCAGACAGGCTTTGTTGTTCCATTTTCAGAGCACGGGCAGAGTAGATTTAGCACGATTTTTGAAGGCTCTAGGATTTTTAGAATGGTAAATGAGCACTGACTTCACCTTAAAGTCACCCACTGCATTAACCCCTACCGACAGAGCATATCCTTTGAGGATTTGAAGCCAGGCATTGACTTTTCCTTTCTAGCTGTGACAGTCATAGATGGCAGTCTTCTTTCACTAGAAGGTTGTTTTGTCTATATTGAAAATCTGTTGTTTATCTGAGTTATCTGAGCTAGATCTTCTGGAGAACTTGCCTCACCTTCCACATCAGCACCTGCTGCTTCCCCTTGCATTTTCATGTTACAGAGACAACTTCTTTCCTTAGACCTCACGAACCCACCTCTGCTGGCTTCCAGCTTTTCTTCTGCAGCTTCCTCACCTCTCTCAGCCTTTATAGAATTGAAGAGAGTTAGGGCCCTGCTCTGGATTAGGCTTTGGCTTAAGGAAATGTTATGGTTGTTTAGATCTTCTTTCCATATTACTCATACTTTCTTCTCATTGGCAATAAGGCTGTTTTACTTTCTTATCATTTGAGTATTCATTGGAGTAGCACTTTAAATTTCTTTCAAGAAGTTTTCCTTTGCATTCATAATTTGGCTAACTGCTTGATATAAGAAGCATAGCTTTTCGCCTGTCTTAGCTTTTGACATGCCTTCCTTATTATGAAGCTTAATCATTTCTACCTTTTGATTTAAAGTGAGAGACATTATGACTGTTCCTTTCACTTGGACACTTAGAGGCCATAGCAGGATTATCAACTGACCTCATTTCAATGTTGTTGTGAATCAGGGAATAGGGAGACCTGAAGAGAAGGAAAAAAACAGGTGAATCGCTGGTCAGTGGAGCAGTCAGAATAAACACAACATTTATCAGTTAAGTTTGCTAATTTTTTAAAAGATTTATTTGTTTGTTTGTTTGTTTGACAAAGGGAGAGATCACAAGTGGGCAGAGAGGCAGGCAGAGAGAGGAGGAAACAGGCTCCCCGCTGAGCAAAGAGCCCGATGCGGGCCTTGATCCCAGGACCCTGAGATCATGACCTGAGCCGAAGGCAGAGGCTTTAACCCACTGAGCCACCCAGTCGCCCAAGTTTGCAATTTTATATGGGTGTGGTTTGTGGTACCTCCTTAACAATTACAATAGTAACATTAAAGATCACTGACCACAGATTACTGTAACCAATATAATAAGTTTGAAATATTGTGAGAATTACCAAATGTGACATAGAGATATAAGTGAGCAAATGCTGTTGGAAAAAGTGTCCTTGTATTTGCTCAGTGCAGAGTGGCTACAAACCTTCAATTTGTAAACAAAACAAAACAAAAACAAAAAAAGGAGGCAGTATGTGTGAAGTGCTATAAAGCAAAACACAGTAAAATGAGGTATGCTTGCAATGCATATTTTATAACTATTGGGTATAAAGTTCTACATATGTCTGTTAGATCAAGATTTGTTGCTCATAGTAACAAACTTCAGAGCTTTTGGGCAAATAATTGTGGGATTGAATTAAATTGTGTAGAATTCTGAGCTGTTTTATTTACATTTACTGGCTCCTTTTCCTAAAGACAATGTTGGGAATATCTTCTATATTTTTCTCATTCCTCTTATCATTTTATAGTGATTCTCTTGTCTAATTATATTAAAACCAATTTTGTCTGACATTAATTTGGCTATTCCATCTCTCTTATGCTTAGTTTTTGCCTGACATATTTTCTTATTTTTTTCCATTCATTTCTTTCAACTTCTTTGTGTGTCAGATTCATCTTTTAAAAGCATGTAACTGTTACATGAGTGAGTCTATGTATCTTTTAACTGGTGAATTTGATTCAGTTACATTTATTGTTATTCTGATACAGTTGGAGTTGGAGTGAAATGAGTGCACAGGAATGGAGAAGTTGTCGATGGCCATAATGGGGCACAATCTAACACCACAGTATACTGAAGATACCTAATGAATGTCAGCTGTCTTTTCCAACTCCTTCCTCCAGTCTCTGCCTAATGGATATTTGCAGAATTATTTTGATCTTTTTTCTAGGTATCTCTTAGAGTGCAAATGCTATGTCTTTCTGATGATACTCGTAGCCTCCCTGATCCCCAGCATTTTGATCATGCATGTGGTGCATATAAGAACTAGGCTGATTGCAGAGGGTTAAAGAGGGAGTGGATGGAAAGGAAATTGTGGCAGGAGGTGTTGATGACTCACTGAAAACATTTAAGTGGAAAGGAAGTCTAGAAATAGAGTGGTAGCTGGAAAGAGCAGTAGGTCTAATTGTGGATCTTTTTCAAGAAAGGATGTCTGGAGGCAGAGAGAAGGGAACTGACAGAATGTGAATGGTTGAAGATATTCATGGGCTCAAGACTAGTCTATCACTTAGCCTCTTTAGAGCAGGTAGCAGGGAGAGAGAAATGTATGAAAAGAAATCTTTTTGCATGGTGTACTATAGAAATATCTCTCTACTAAATTACTGTGTATAAGCAGTATGAGTTTTAAAATGCAGATGAGTCTCATACACCTTTGTCTGACTCTTAACAAACAGTAGTTAAGACAACTGGATTTCCCCCCCTACTCTCTCGTAGCACTTAGAAAGAAGTCTCAATGTCATTGAGTCCATTCTATCATCTAAGGTAGACTTTACAGTATTCATGACAGAAAGCTGTCTGGGACATTTGGAACACTCGTGGTTTTAGAATCTCACCACCTCAAATGGGAAGCATCTGCCTTTGCCCAGAGGTCTGATGATAAAGAAGCTCTTCCTTTATTCAGTAGATATCTGCCCAAATGTAACCAGCTCTCTCCGGAACAACTCTTAAGTTGAATGTAATTCCATTACATGTTGAAGACTCTACCATCTATATGTCTTCTCACACTGACCTTCTAACAGCACCTTTCTCATGGGAGCTCTTCTGGATCCTTCAAGTAGCTTGTACCTTTTTAAGCAAGGCATCCCAATTTTTTGCATTCTTAGTAAAACATTTGCTCAGGATGCCTGGGTGGCTCAGTCCATTAAGCGTCTGCCTTCAGCTCAGGTCAGGATCCCAGAGTCCTGGGAGATAGAGTCCTGCATTGGGTTTCCTGTTCTTCAGGGAGTCTGCTTCTTCTTCTGTCCCTCCTCCCACTCTTTCTCTTAATCTCGCTCTCCTTCTCTTCCTCTTTCTCAAATAAATAAATAAAATCTTTAAAAAAATAAAGTAGTTGCTCAGAATCATTAGTGGAAACTGATTTTTGTCAGGTGCTTTTGTTTTTATCATTTAATGACTATATAGTTTTTCTTCTCAATATGATGAATTACATTTATTGATCTTCAAACGTTCAACCAGCTGTACATTTGCAGGATAAGCCCCAGATTATAATGATGTATTATTTCATACTATTGAATTTGATTTGCTAGTATTTTGTTGAGGATTTTTTTGATTATATTCATGAGGAATATTGGCCTGTAGTTTTCTTTTCTTATAATGTCTTTGTCTAATTTTCATATCAAGTAATGTTGGCTATATAAAATTTCTTTAATTCAGGTTATTTATTTCTTCTTTGTTGAGTTTTAGTATCTGTGCCTTTCAAGGAATTTGTCTGTTTAATCGAAGTTGTTAAATTTATGGGCAAAAAATCATTCATAGTATTTACTTTTTTTGTGAGGAACTAAAAAAAGAATTTGTTTATTGAGGGAAAGAGGATGCACACAATATAAAAATCAAAAGCTTATCAGACTTTTCTTTCTCTGCTTCTCAAATGGGGGTCAGATTTTATTTGTACATTTTCTGAGGGTTCCAGTCTGCTCATGGAATCCTTTAT
>PITA01006006.1:0-104507 GCA_004023965.1 Spilogale gracilis | reverse complement strand
ATACTGTTTAAAAGAGTAAAAAATTGGGAACAGCCAACATGGCTGACAGAAGGTTGTTCATCGAGGAAATGCGCTCTATCCACGATGGCGTCCATGATGGCGTCCACGATGGCGTCCGCGGCGGCCGTTATACCTCATGCCGTAGAAGACCACTTAATGAAACACGAAAATGTACTATCTCGTGAAGGGAGAGTGGTTACAAAACAAATATGTACAGAATGAGACCGAGTTTGCAGAAATAGTGCGTGTAATCATACGCATTAATAAAGACTGTAAGGAAAATACACGAACGTTTAAATAATAATTATATCTGGGTGAGGGAATTACAGATATTTTAATTTACTCTTTATATTTGTCTTCATTTTTATATTAAGTAAGAATTAGTTTTAGAAGGCCCCTGTGTGTGGAAAGGGAAAGGAAAAAAGGCACTAGGGGCCCGATATGTGTGCTATGCAATGATGGAAACAACCCAAGGAGAAGGCCTTCCATTTATACATGACTGATGAGGAAGTGAAGGCTCAAAAGGAGCAATGACTCCGTGTCCCCTGTAGTAAGAAGCATGTTTTAGAATCAGTTCCAGTTTTTCTGGTCTGTGGCATCACCTTTGCCCACGTGCCCAGAATTCAGTCAATACCTCAAGGGCCACCGACCTAAGACATGCCACACCTATGCCTCAGGGGCCTGCCCTTTGGTTAACAAAGGAAATTTCTCCTATGTGTTGAGGGCAGACACTGGCCTGGCCCCACCTCTTTTGCCCCGAACAGAATACTCACATTATGGCAAAAACATTGCGGGGGAAAACACACATGTGCACACATGCAAATTAAATTAAAGATAGAGGTGAAACCTTACCTGGTCTGGAATGTTCCACTCTGAGAAAGGAATTCTGTCCCAGTGATAGCTGGAATCTCTTACGGGTTCCATTGTTCAATTTGAAAGATATATTGAAGTCCTGTTACCTGGGAATATGACCTTTTTGGAAAAAAGATCTTTGCAGATGTCACTAAGTTAAGGAGAGAGTATACAAGTTAGAGTGGACCCCCAAACAGTTTCTAGTGTCCTTATACGAAAAGAGAGACTTGGGCAGAGACTCAGAGAGCCACAGCTGGGAGAATGCCATGGGATGGTGGCCGGCAGAGGTGGAGATGGGATGCTGTTGCCACAAGCCCGGGACACGGAGGGTATCCAGAAGCTGCCGGGAGCTGGAAGGAAGGCACGGCACTGACCACTCAGGAAGACGCTGACTTTGCCGACACCTTGGTTTTCAATTGCTGGCCTCCAAAGAGAATCCATTTCTGTTGTTTGAAGCCTCTGGTTTGCAGTACTTGGTCAGGGCGGCTATTGGAAACAAATGCAAGGTCATGCGGGAAAGGGCCCAGGGATTACTTCTGAGTATGAAGCGTGTCATTGCCAGGGAAGGCGACCCCGGCTCTCACCGCGTGTGCAAGCCCCTGGATCGTGCAAAGGCAGGAGCTCAGAGCCAAAACTGGAGCCTGCAATGTGGGACAGTGGCGGTAGATAGATGACTAGATCGCTTGGCCAGACTTTGTGGTAGTCAAGGCGGGGTGGGCCCACCTGGCAGAGCTGGAGGAAAAGGGACAGGAGTCAGTATCCTGCATTTAGCCTGTTGCCTTCGTCAATGAGGCAGGAATGCCCTGTATTACAGCGATGGTTTGGGGAACCCTCTCTAAGCTAATGAATCTGTTGGTCAGGTACGCTCAGGTACATCACGGCTGATATACATCAGCCTTAAAAAAAAAAGATTTTACTTATTTATTGACACAGAGAGGGAGAAAGAGAGAGAGAGACCACACAAGCAGGGGGAGCCCCAGGTAGAGGCAGATGGAGAAGCAGACTCCTTGCTGAGCAGGGAGCCTGAGCCAGGGCTCCATCCCAGGACCCTGGGATCATGTCCTGGGCTGAAGGCAGTACATACGGGCCTTTTTAGGGGATAGTCTAGAGCTGCACATCTGATCTGATAGCCAGTAACCACTGCAACCAATTAAATCTTTATAATTTTTATTCTCGATTCGTACATCATCAATTCACTCAGTGCAAGCGGTATTTTTCATGTATGTTTCCTTTGCGTTGACAATGGCATCCAGTCAGGAAACCACCATCACAATCAACACCCAGAAGAGGTCATTCACTTAAAAATATCCCCTTGCGGGGGGCACCTGGGTGGCTCAGTTGGTTAAGCAACTGCCTTCGGCTCAGGGCATGATCCCGGAGACCCGGGATCGAGTCCCACATCGGGCTCCCTGCTTGGCGGGAAGCCTGCTTCTCCCTCTCTCACTCCCCCTGCTTGTGTTCCCTCTCTTGCTGTGTTTCTTTCTGTCAAATAAATAAAATCTAAAAAAAAAAAAAATCCCCTTGGGGTGCCCCTTTGGAGTCAGCCTTCTCCCAGCTCCTAGCCTTTTAGAATTTAAATTAATTGAAATTAAACAAAATAAAAGATTCAGTCAGTCAGTTGCACTAGCCACATTTCCATGTCCTCAATGACTACATGTGGCTCATGGCTACCATTTTGGACAGCACAGATAGAAAATATTCCCGTCATTCTAGAAGATTCAACTGGGCAGTACCAGTAAAGGTTGATTTATTCAGTGGTTCTTAACTGTCTGGGGGTCATATTGCTTCTATCAACCCTCTTCCTAGAAAAGGCACACAATAGCGACTCAGAGAAAAAAATACGGTGCCAATTTTCAGGGTATCCATTGACCCCTCTAAGCCCGTTCCTATGGGCTGAGACTCCCGAATTTCATGTAAACTTGAAAGTCTAAAAGCATTTTCCTCAAGCCTCGTGTTCTGCTTTGTGTCTTCAAGTTAGAAATCAGACCAAAGCATTGTCTCGTAAGCTTGCTATTTTCTCTTTAATATGCTAGGCTGACAGGCAATTACTCATGGAGATTACTCTGTGCACAGTGTTTGCCTGCTCTTCTGCCTGCTCTTGGTTGCAGGAAGGAGCTTTTGGAAATCATCATGATTAGTAAATATGAATCGGGGGTGTTTGGAACAACTTAATGGAAGTTTAGCTTCTCTCACGTTAAATCTTCTTTGTTAAAATGTAACGGTAAAATAATTTCAGTGTAAGCCCAGATGTTGAAAAAGGTAGCTTGTTCCTTAAAACAGTGTTCTTGATAATTCTCTCCCAGATCAATTTCATTCTGAAAGTTCTTTCCTTCCATTTCACAATTTAGGGGCAAAAATTGTGTTTTCTTTACTGATGCTGTCTTGATCACAATTTCGGTTTGATATTGGTTCCTGCTCAGCTCCCCAGAAGACTTGGGGAAACCTTTCTTAATTGCTCTCCATTCATTCTTTGTTTATAAAATAGTCTCATGCAAATGGGACAGGGTCTGACTTAATGGGTGCTCATGTACGGATAGATCCTGGATCATGCAACATTATGATCAGAGGAAGACATTTTATTTACTTCTGGGGTCTCTAGGTCTCATGCCATCTGGGTAACAGACTCAAATACTATTCTGTGCCTATCCTTAGATTTCTGCAAATGGTCCTTGGGTCACCTTCTTAGGAGGAAGTCAGACCAGAATTTTTTCTTCCTGGCCTTAAAGAATTTTCCTTCCAGATTCTGCCTCTTGTGGTTGCTTTTTATTTCCACCTTATGGTGGACCCAGCTGCAACCTTACATCCCTCCCTCTAGATTCACTACCCACCTTCCAACTCCCGTGAATCTAGGCCGCTTCTGCGTGGTAGAATTTTCTCTGAAAGCTTATGCGTCACAGGGAGGATTTACTTTCCTGAATCATGTCCTGCTGTTTTTGAGAGCACCTGGACCCTCTGCAGTTTCCCTCAGGCTAGTGCCCCACCTTCTGCCCTCTCCCTGACTCCTCTCTTCTCACTCCTCTCTTCTCACTGCTCCTTTCCTCTCCTTTCTTCCTGGGAGGTGTGAATAGATATTGCTAATGGGTGTTTCTAATACAGAGCCAGGGGACCCCTGTCTTCGGTGCCCTTGGCTCTTGCCAGCACCTATGTCCTGGGGACCTTGTTCCTACTCCGGATTCATCAGGACTTGGGGGTTGCAAACAACAGAAACCCGACTCAAATTAGCTTCATGGGGGAACAAAGAGAGTATTCTCTTGATTCACAAAACCCAAGGGGAAATAGCAGGGAGGCTGGCCTGTGGGCTGACCTACAGGCCTAGAGCAAAGTTTTCTCCATATTTACCCTCAACGCCTCCTAGCTCCTGGGATTCTTAGGAAAACAGACTTCTTCAGATCCTGGAGACATGGCTTCAGGCACCATGGAGCCCCATCCTACTCTCCACAAAGAAACAGCCCCCCTTGGAACATTCTGGACAAAAGCTCTGATGGGCCTGCCCTGGGCTACACACCCAACTCTAGACCAGTCACAGTGGACAGGGGGCAGGCGGCAACCTGATCGGGTGCCCTCCCCTGAAATGAGGGAAGAAGATTCTAGATCTAGGTGCAGGGGAGGGAATGTCAGGGGGAAGAGCACGGCAGCTGATGCATACAGCAGGCGGCTCACTGGAGGGCTTCCCTCCCTGCCCCATCCTGACTAAGAACTCTGGACAAGCAACTGGGGCTTAGAGACCCTGACGTGTTGCAGGTCCCATGACGCACCCACAAGGGATGTGGGGCCAGGGCCAGATAACTCCCCCTTTCCGTTCCTAGGAAGGGTCTCGGCAATCCGGACAGCAAGAATGTATGTATGCTCCTGCAAGTGGCCCTTTTAGTGCAACAAAGAGCTCTCTGGAAGGTATTTCAGAGAGATCGCCTTCCTCATCCTGCGTCCTCTGCTCTGACTGTTCTCAAAACGGCCTGGACTGACAGCCAGCTGTCATTTCCTGAATCCTTTCCAGAAGGTGATGCTATAGCCTCTCGGCAGTTAGGATATAATGACCTTAAGCATCTGGAAATCCTTCCTCATTTTCCAACCGAAATCCTTCCTGATACAATTGCAAGTCATTTCCTCTCTGTGCTCGGGAAGAGGAAACCAGATGGTCAGTATCCGAATGAAATAACTTTTAGTAAACTTGCCAGAATTAGTGACCCATCGTATAGTCTGTTTCTTCCCTGGGTGAAATTGTCCCAATTCCATCAGCTGAATTCCTCTTTGGTCTTATTTTCTAACTCCTAAATTACCCGAACCTCTTTTCTCCAGAAGAGATGCAAGTCCTTGCAATTATTCAATGTGTGTGGATGTGTGGGATAGTATTAAATACTGGTTAAGCAGGAAAGAATCAGCAAAGAAATTTCCAGGGCTAAATAAACCCCATTCCAGAGCAGGGGTGGTGCTGGTCCTTGAGGCGATGCTCTAAGTACCCCCCAGACATTAGTAGCTCTAGAGTCTATCCATACTCAACTGGACCTTTATTTATTTTTTTAAAAGATTTATTTATTTATGATACAGAGAGAAAGAGGCAGAGGAAGAAGCAGGCTCCCTGCCGAGGAGGGAGCCCAATGTGGGACTCAATCCCAGGACCCTGGGATCATGACCTGAGCTGAAGGCAGAGTCTTAACCATGAATGAACCCCTCAAGTGCCCCTCCACTAGACATCTTTAAAAGCCATGACAGATGCCTACTCGTTGCTTATTCATTGCTATGTTATTTATGAGAGATTTTTTGGGTCAGCTCTAAATTATTTGTTGGAATACAACTGGTTTTGCTGGGCCTGAAGTGGGAGCATCCTTCACGGAGTTGTTCTAGGTCATTAGCCTGAGCAGGTCTCGGGAAACCATTTCATGTCCTGCTGGGTAGAGTTAGTTAGCAACCCATCCCAGACGCCAACCAGAAACTGGCATAAAGAGCTTTCCTGGTTGTTAGGAGGCAACAGGTTCCAACTCACAGACCCTGGGGGCAAAGAAAGATTCCCCCAGGGGCAGGAATATGGAATGAGACCCCCCTGGCTTGCTGGTGAGATTGTGGATCCCACAGTGAGAGTAGATGGAGGAGTCGTGCTCTCTGGTAGATGTAGTAATCTACGTGCATCCCTGGTGTGTGTGTGTTTGTGTGTGTGTGTGTGCACATATATGTGCATATTTAAGAGCTGAATGAATGAACAAATGAATGAGTGAATGAATGCATTTAAGGTAGTTCTAACTGCCAAGGAGTCCTTTTCTTTAGTTCTAATAATCGTAAGTGAGTCTTTTGACTCTCATTTCACCCCCCTCAACCCCCACTCTGGCAATCATCAATCTGTTCTCTGTGTCTACAAGCTTGGTACTTTTTGGGGTAAGATTCTACACACAAGTGAGTTCATATGGTATTTGTCTTTCTCTGTCTGACTTATTTCATGAAGCATAATGGCTCAAGCCTCATTCAGGTTGTTGCAAAGTGTGAGATTTTATTTTTTTCATAACTGAGTAATATCCCATTGTGTGTGGGTATACATATGTGTTTGTATATATACAATTTCCTTATCCATTCATCCATCAGTGGACACTTAGGCTGTTTCCTATCGTAGCATTATAAATAATGCTACGGTGAGCATGGGGTGCATATAGCTGTTAGAGTTTTTGTTTGCTTCAGATATATACCCAGAAGTAGGATGTTGGATCATATGATAGTCTTATTTTTAATTTTTTGAGGAGTTGCCGTATTGTTTTCTATAGAGGCTGTTCCTATTTATATGCCTACCAATGGCGCACAAGAGTGTAAGAATTTTTTTTTTTTTTTTTTTAAGTAAGAGTTCAAGTTTGCTTTCCTTCTTGGTTGTGTTCTTCTGGGGGCACATGGCTGGATTCTGCTTCTCCCTCAACGTGATTCATGAACTCTGCAGCTGGGTGGGCTGTCCACTATGCAGCTCCCAAAGGGCCTTTTACCTCATTCCTTATGTCAAAGAGGTCTCCTGCACTTGTTTAGTACACAACCTGCGTGGCTGTCCCTGGCAGCCCCATCAGTCTCAAGCCCCACAGACCTCATCAAATAATTTTACCTGTCTGTGAATGGGCTCATTGTCACCAATTACATGAATGGTGGATATATGCAAGGGAGTGTTTTTCTGAGTATAATATACAAAGCACCAATTTTGACACAGTTCTGTTAAATTTCTGTTGATATTTGTAGACATCTACTGCCTCATAAACTTTGTTTTCAATTATGTATCCTCATAATCTGTTCCAGTTTTGACATATTTAGGAAAAGTTCAGCCACATTTTCAGAATTGTAATGATTTCCCATAAAACATCTGATTCCAAAAATTTCTATCTATACAGTACAAATAACATAATGGCAAGCAAATCATGCTACATAGTACCTTCCTTTATGCTGTAGTTAAAGTTATTATAGCTTTCCAAGCAGTTTGCTTTTCAAAATCATAAATAAAAATCCTTGGGTATAGGCTATTTTTAAAAAATATATACATAATGTGGAGACTCAGGATCGACTTATCTTTCCGATACCCATTGTATTTCTTCTCAGTCCAGTTTCTTCAGTAATGCTTGTATGAAGGTTGAATTTAAAAAATGCTCTCGGGGGCACCTGGGTGGCTCAGTCAGTTAAGTATCTGCCTCTTGATCTCAGCTCAGGTCTCAAGGTGAGTTCCAGCTCCACGTCGGGCTCCTCACTGGGCATGAAGCCAATGTTTAAAAAAAAAAAAAAAGGTAGGGGTCTAGCTTTCCTAGAAAGGTGGGCAGATCTGGGGGTGCACTCAGAGCACGGAGGCTTTGCTGGCAGAGATCTCTGCCTCACCGTGGACCCTGGCATGATCAGTGAAAGCAATACTGGTTTCTGTTTATCTAAAGGAGTGTGGTCAAGGATGAGTGATTAAGGAAGGCTCGGTGTGACTAGGGCCTCATGCTCTATGATCCTTGCAGAAGTTATTATTAGAGAAGGCCTCGAGCCTTAGGAATAATATGAGGGGGATAAAGACGGTCACCAAGGAGAACAGTGACAGGGAGGATGTCAGGAGTCTGGGGACATGAGGCTGGCCCATATGTGCGCAGGAGTCCCAGAGTCTCCCTCGTGTCATTTGCTTTGAAAGGCCAGCTGTAGTCCCGTGGGCTGCAGAAGCAGCAGAGGCCTCTGGGACAGTGACAGCTGGCGTGCCCACAAGCGTTCATTTGTGCCTTCATTTGCCCAGAGATCCATACATTCATCTCACTGCTTTACCACAACAATTTTTCCAGAATCTCTTTTGAAATAAGACAACTTTGGGGCACCTGGGGCACTCAGTCATTAAGCATCTGCCTTTGGCTCAAGTCATGATCCCGGAGTCCCAACATCAAGCCCCGTATCGGGCTGCCTGCTCGGCGGGAAGCCTGCTTCTCCCTCTCTCACTCCCCTTGCTTGTGTTCCCTCTCTGGCTGTGTTTTTCTCTGTCATGTAAATAAATAAAATCTTGAAAAAAAAAAAAAGACAGCTTTGAAATCAGGCAGAGAGACAGAAAGCAGAGTGTCCCGAGTACTGTTGGGGAAGGTACATCTGGCATGAACCTGACGGTGAGATGCTGACAGACAGCGGGAAGGCGAGACACAGGAGAACAGAGATGCCGAGCCACAAGGTTGAAAGGAGCCTTCCCAAAGTTTCCTTTAAAAAAGAGAATAGGAGACCTGAGGAGGGGTCTCAAATGGAGCAATCTGACCTCTGGCTGGAGGCGTGGGATGGTTTTTTCCCACCTCTAATATTTTTTGCAAGATCTTCAAAGACCACATCTCTGGTCACTTCTCTCCTGTGTGTGGAAACCATCAATGGCTCCCTACTACCAACAGAATGAAGTATAAGTGTCTTTGCAATGCATTCAAGGGTGTTCCAAGTGACCCCCTTCTCCCTTTGTGGAATGACCCATCCTTTCCCTCCTACCGTTTACTCCCCCACCTCATGGTCTCGCTATTTCCTGAACATGAGGGCTCCCTTTCTCCTCTTTTTCTAGAAACTGGCTTGGGGATGGTCCTCCCTCACAACCCCAGTGGAGGAATGGTGAGGTGGAAGGTCTGCACTGTGAATCTTGAGAGCCAGAGGGTCCGAGGAAAAGACCGAGAAGCAAGTTGTTAAGGACATGGCCCCCAGCATCACGTGGGTGCCAGAGGAGGTACACCAGAGCTGAGAGTCCAGGATGGTGGGATTCCGGGAGCGAGAAGATTCAGCGACCCTCACCATGTACGTGGTCACTGGGTAAAGAATGTTTGATTGCTGGATTTCAGAAATACCAATGGGTCAAAGGAAATGTGCCCTGGAAATTTGGGGGTTGATAGATTCCAGTGCCTTTAGAACTAAACGGTACTGTGATAAAAATTTTTGTCATATCTTTGTGAACTCGAGTGACTAATGTTTCAATAAGCGATTTAAAAAGGGATTTTGTCCCCATGACAGCAATGCTTTAGGTGCTGTTAAATAAAATCTTAACGATTTTTATATAAAAATGAAACATTATAGGAACTATGTGAATATATGCTGGTCTCCCCGGGCAGACAATGCTGAGGCTACATCAACGCGGAAGGCATATTAGCAGTAATAACCACATGCCGCCAGCCCTTCTAACAGGACTCCTGAAAAATCCTCCCTACACACACTTCCACGTACAATTATCACCAGTTACGAAATCCCTAAAGTGAATTCACCCCATGGCACAGTGAGAACTGTCCTACTGGGAGCTCAGGCGGTCCCTCCCCTGTGACTACAGAGGCTCTGCTCTTGGGCCTAGCACTCAGGATTTCCTGCCCTTCACGTTCCCTTTGCCCAGCACCAGCAGTGTCTAGAGACCCTCTTCATCCCCGAGCCCTGGCCATCTCCCCCCGGGAGCCCCCACCCGGGGCCCAATCCAGTGCCAGTTGTGGCTTAAGTGAGGTTGGATTCTAATGAGATGAAAAATAACACCTAACTATTTCTAAGAAGACCGTGTATAAATTAGTTATTGATTTTAAAGCATCCTGGAAATGTAATGTGGAAGGCAGCGCAGCATACAAGTCTGAATAATTAACGAGAGAAGCAGAGGTAGGAGCTCGGGCCCCATTCCTGTTATGTGCAAGCTCAGTCCTCAGTCCCTGGAAAGGGAGGCTGCCGTGGGGCTCAGGGCCTTGGACTTCCCTGCGGCACAGAGCAGGCAGCCCCCCAGGGATGGGAAAGCCTCCGGGCCACACTGATGTCACCAGAACCCTCTTTTCAGGAAAACTAAAAATAGTAATCTAAGCTGGCTGTGCACATAGAGCTGACTAGAGATCCCCTCATCTCAGAATAAAAGAGCCTTATGATTTCTTTATGCAATAAAAGTATTACATGCTCACTATAGAAAATGTATTAAGTATGGAGAAGCAGAAAGGAGAATAAGCATCTTAAACTCATCATTCACACAGCATTCTTGCTGCTTTCTTTTGGTATCATATTAGAATTCTCTGATTTTTTAAAAAAATGCATTTGCCATAATAGTCTTCATATAACATAATATGGCACAGACTATTTTGTTTCCTGTTACTGTTAGATCATAAATAATTTTTCATGTTATTATAAGTGCTGTATAAACATCATTTTAAGTAGTAACAATGCACTGCAGTTCTATTCTTTCCTCAACTATCCCTCGGTTGTTGGACATTAAAGGTCATTTGTTTTGGGCAATAATAAGCCAGGCAATGAACAGAATGTCCACATGATGTGGTTAAGAAATTAACATCTGATCCGCGGCAGGAAAAGCGCCTTTTCCTCTCTGCCTTCAGGGGGCGCTGTCCCAGAGCCGGGATGGTTTTGCAAGGGCCCGATTACAGATTACAACCTGGTTTCAGAGGTCAAGTATTAATCCATGTGACTTCTGATGCCATAGAGGAGGGCTCGCAAGCATTTGCTAAAATGTCATCCATCCATCCATCCATCCATCCATCCATCCATCCATCCATCCATTCATCTATCCATCCATCCATCCATCCATCCATCAATCCACCCATCCATCCATCCACCCATTCATTTGTCTGTCCATCCATCCATCCATCCATCCATCCACCCATCCATCCATCCACCCATTCATCCATCCATCCATCCATCCATCCATCCATCCATCCATCCATCCATCTATCCACCCACCCATTCATCTATCCATCCATCCATCCACTCCACAATGATCGTGCACATCTATGCACCAAGTCAGGTACAGCTCTGAGGGTGTGCTGGCCCAGCAGAGTGAGGGAGACTGGTCATCCAGGGCCACGCTGGCTTCCAGCCAATCACAGGAACAGGGTAGCTGGAGGTTCCTGGGGAGGGGACCTGATGTACCTCCAGCAACAGGTTGTGGGGTGGGACAAGTGGTCAGAACATCCCCTTCCAGCCTTGTTTGGAGTCTAGACCAATAGAAATGGTGGCAAATGGGCCTGTGTGTGTGGCTGATGCACAATGCTGTCATTCCAAGGTGTAATTAAAGAGATATATGCTAATTTTTAACTTGGTTAAGGGATATTAACTCAGACAAATGAACCTCTCCTTTCCCAATAATTAGATATCCAAACAAACACACACTTTTCTCCCCAATTAAATGAATGGAAACTTTAAACTGTGGAGCCCAATTTCAATATGCCCTATTTGTTACTGGTTTCCACTCCACTGCTTTCCTTAACTTCACAAAAGCAAACGACACTATAAAGAAGCATAATAAAATCATAACAGCAAAAATGTCCTTTTGATTTTTGCAGGACATAAAATGCTCATTCACAATTGCAAAAAAAGACACCGTGTTTAGCTAAAACGTCATGTTGTTTCCAAGAGAATATAGTTTAAAGGACTTAAGAGCTGGTGGCATCCAGGTGGCCCATTTCAAAATGATATTTGATTTAAAGCAGTAATGCCAATCCCTTTGGTATATAAAGGATGGATCATATCAAGCAAAGCTGATTGCTTTTTTTTATTAAATTATAAAATTAGTGGAAGAAGTAATGCTCTCAGATGGTATGAAGACATATCCCTTTTCTTTTCCTGCTGGTGGCAGATAGGTGGTAGGAAGAGCACAAACAGGATGAGGGGCCCAGACACTTTTCCCCTGGTCCCCCCTGTTTTGGGTTCAAGAGAAATTCCCGACACCAGAGTCACTGAGCTCGGCCATGCTCACCCCTCTGCTGCCCAGGATACAGCACAGGATGGGAAGGACTGCCGTGTACCATGAAGCCCAGGACCAGTGAATCTAATTAAGTAACAACAAAACGAGGAGTTATTTTAAAAAAAATGTGTTTACCAGGAGTCCCTGTAGAATTATGGTGGTGAGCATCTACGTGTGTACCTACTTGGAGCTGCGGTGGGAATCCTGCTCAGAGTTAGAACGAGGGCTGCAGAACCTGCATTCTTGAAGGAACCCTACTTGTAAACAGAGTCCCCGGAGAACAAGCCCCATGATTCTCATTCTAGGGGCTCAGAATCCACCTGTAGCTAGTGTCTGAATTCACACAGCAAAGGCCCCACTTGGTAAATGCGATCGTGCCCTTTGGGAGGCTGGCTGCAGCAATGGGGGGCTGTGTGGCATCCCGCTGGCGCTTCAGCGCGGTGGGAAAGCCAGCACACTGCACAGGTAGGGTGTGTTGGAGAAGGTGCAGGTCATTTGGGCCAGGAGAGCAGAGGCCCACCTGGGAGCAAGGTAAGATGAGACAGGGGCTGCAGCAGAAGCAGAAACACTGAGGGACCCAAACCTTGGCTGCCTGGTCCTCCAAGTGGTTCCAGTTCTCTTGGCCCCCGAGAGCCCCGCCCATTTCAGTGGGCCACTACATCCCGGGATACTTTTTGGGTCAAAATGAAAGGCCAATGATGAGTCCGCCAGGGAGGGGACCTGATGGTGTGATGACAAGTCACACCGTAGATGTGGAGTTGGGCCACAGGAGGTGGTTCATGACCGTGGCCGGCCCAGAGCTTCCTTCCTGTGGCCAGGTGAGCAGGAAGCTGCACGGTTGAATCCCAACCCAACCCAAGCACTCAACATCTTGCACAAAACAGATGGGAACGCTATTATTCCTGTCCCACAAATGAGGCTCCAAGAGGGGAAGAGATACATCTGCGCTCACGCCACAGTCCTGTCCGAGCCGGCAAGGCTCTAGCGACAGCGACAGGGCACAGAGAAAAGGACATGTGTGGCTGGGTTCTGCTCACGCAGGAGCTGTTGTGTGGTCTCCCTCCCCTTTGGTTACCTCTGCTGGTGTCTCCTCTAGATGGTGCTGGGCTTTGATGATGGTACAACACGGTAAGAGACGACATCAGCGTCCAGAGAAGCGGCAGGCAGACCTGGGGAAGATTCCAGGACACTCTGCGACTGTGAGGACATGGTCCACTTGTGTGCTCCTTGCTTTCCTTGTGGGAGTAAAACTCCTGCCCCCAGCCTGCCCTGAGGACCACAGCTGGCACGCTGCAGCTGCCCCGGAAAGCGCCTCCTTGTGGACAACTCGGCTTGTTCAGTCCCCGAGGTCAGCAGGGACAGTGTCCGTTTCTCCAGGTACACCGCTTGGTCAGGCTTTGCGCTCCTCTGTTTAACCCGACTGTGGGCGGGCACCACCCTGGCCTTGAGCCGTAGATAGACCCCAATCTCCTAGTCCACATCCAGGCTATTTTTGCCATTTCCAAGGGCCTTCGGGGTTCCTGTCCTTGCCAGGGACCCCACCCCTCTTTCTGCCTCTCTTTCCGCAACACTCAGGAACTGCAGTGTGGACATGAGACATCTTTGTCCTTGAGAGCCTGCTGGCCCCGGTGCTCTGGACATGCCCCATTAGCCTCCCCTCTCTGTCCTCCTGGCTCGCGCCCCCTCCATCTGATCTCTGATCTGTTCTTTTGCAGTGTGGCTTGGCGATTTCTCTGTGCTGCCTCCTCTTTCCAAACCAGAAACTGGTGGCCTCTGGGCCAGATATGTTCAGCTCACAGGTGTGCTTTAAACATTTTCTATATAGATGCCGATATTTAACACTGGGTGCACTGCCAAAATTTTAGTTTCTTTTGGAAATTTGGATGATCAGGCAAATGGGGACCTCTTACTGTGTGAATTAGTCTGTTCCTTGAAGGGGGGATCCATGCTGTTCCGTTGGCCAGAGTCCTGTCACCCCTACCGCCTTAGAGCAGCCAGCTGGAGAATCCCACACAGGCTGACCCTGCAACCTCTGCGCCTCACTCGGCACAACCCAGCAGGTTCATCAGACTGTTCCCCTGAGCCAAGGCGGTAGCTGAGGGCAGCTACGTTAGTGTCTATCACCCAACCATCCATCCACCCATCCACTGATACATTCATCCATCAATCTGTTTATTATCTATCCATCCAACTGTCTTTCTATAGATCCATCATCTCTATTTTTTATGTCTACTACATTGGTTTCTGCAGTCCTGGGAGCAGTACCTGGCACAGAGCGGATAGTCAATAAACACCTGTCAAACCAATTAGCGAACAGGATAGATGATGCCGCTAAGGGTCAGAGCCGCTGAATGAACAGGTTGTCCCACGGCTCACAGTGGGGGAGCAAGACCCATTCCAGGCCTCTTCAGGGACCCCTTGGCTCTCTCACGTCTGGCTCAAGTTTGGGCTGGGGCTTGTCCTGGCCACTGTTGCCCGTGTCTTCACTTGCCCTACTTTCTGGCCTGTCCCAGGTAGTTGCTGAGTGCGTCAGTGTGGCTTCCTGGTGACCACTGTGTCGGCGCCTCCCCAGCCACAAAGCTCCTGCAGTTGGGGCACCATGGAGAGACCCCACTCTCCTCTGAAGAGTCCAAATTCCTATCGGTGTTTCACAAACCAGGGCCTCTTTCCTGATTGAAACACCTGTGTCTTTCCTGAACTTGATTCGCATCGGCTTAATTAACTAATTAAGTAGGCTCCCCGCCCAACGTGGGGCTTGAGTTCATGGCCCTGAGATCAAGAGTCGCATGCTCTGCCGACTGAGCCCACCAGGCGCCCCTGCATTAGCTGTGACAAGAGTAACCACCGCCATTTATGGGTCACTTACTGAGGCACAGACTTTGTGTCTTCTCATCTCCCCTTGGCAGCAGCCCTCCAAAGCGGGTATTAGGAAGGGGTGAAGGGGTTAATGCCACACAGTCAGATGCCCAGCCAGGACTTGTCCTTAAGCTTGTACCTGCCCTCTGGATGAGGTCAGACTACGCCGCATGAGCCAGATCCCGCTTGCTGCCTTTTTCCTGTTTTCTTCATGGCTCACGCGATAAGAACTTTTACATTTTTAGAAGGTTAGAAAAAAATCAAATGAGGAATAATAGTTTGTAATTCATGAAAACTATAAGAAATTCAAATTTCAGTGTCCATAAATAAAAGTTTTGTTGGAAAGTGGCCATGCCTGTTGGCTTACGTATTGTGTGTGGCTGGTCGTAAGCAGCATGGGCTGAGTTAAGTTGCACAACTGAGACTCTGGCTCACAAAGTCTAAAATAGAAGAAGCCTAGGGGAGCCTGGGTGGCTCAATCCGTAAATGTCTGCCTTTGCCTCAGGTCATGATCCCAGGGTCCTGGGATTGAGCACCCCCCCCCAGTCGGGCTCCCTGCTCAGCGGGAGGCCTGCCTCTCCCTCTCGCGCCACCCCTGCTTATGTTCCCTCTCTCACTGTCTCTCTGTGTGTCAAATGAATGAATAACATCTTTAGAAAACAAAGAAAGAAAAAAAGCCTGTCCATTCCTTCTCTACATGGTGACCCCAACACCCAGGGACCAGGTGCTAAGCCATTAGGACCAAGTCATTTCCAGAGAGGGGCTGTGATTCGGGAGAGTGCTCAGCTTGGGCTTTGGGGGCAAAGGAAGTTGGGTGTGAAAGTGGGGGGCCAGGTTGGGGAGGGCTTCGGGGGATCACAGCAGAAGCAGGTGCTGTGTGTCTCACTACCTGCCCGTGGCCAACAAGCCCTTCTGTCAAGCCACCAGCATCCATTGCCCTAGACCAAGCTGTGGCCGACCACGGAGTCTGGACCATGGCCACCATGCTCCCAGGACACCGCTTCCGGGTGCTGTGAAGGGAGGACAGAGGTTGTCGCTGTGCTATGATTGGTGCAGTCAGCTCAGGGCACTTGCGATACCTGGTTATCCGGGAGGGAGCCACACCCTCCCTTTCCCACCACAAACACCTGCACCTGTGTGGTAGCTGCACACGCACGCACACACCACCTTGTGGGAACCATCTGGACGCAGAATGATTTGACGCCCAGGGACCGAAAGTGCCTTAAATATCACGCAGTGTGGGGCTTTGCAAACTTCAATGTGCGCGCGAACCACCTGGAGAATCTTGTTAAACTGTGGGTGTGAGGCCTGGGGCGGGTCTGGGCGGCGGCGTTTCTAACAGGCCCCCAGGTGCCGTGGGGGCTGCGGACCACTCTCCCCCCTGCACCCCAGCCACGGGGCGCTAGTGCCGCGCCCTCCCCGTGGGGCTTCGGGACCACGGCCGGCCGCAGCTGGGGACTCGTCAGGGCTGCCAACACTGAGGCCCCGTTCCGCACCCTCAGATCAGAATCTCGGGGAGGGGGTGTCGCCGTGCCATCTGTGATGAGTGTGTCCCGCTGGTGATTCGGTTGCTCCCTCAAGTCGGGGAACCGCTGTTCTGGGCCCTTTCGCCGAGGCTTCCTCCCCTGCCCCGAATCTCCTCCCATCTGTGCGGAAGGCAGCTGGGCTTCCTGCCATTACCGGAGAGAATCATTAACTATCCTCTGATACCTAACTCCCTAAGGCTTCTCACCTGGAGCAGGGGACGGGACGTCGTCCTCGGGAGAAGCAGCCGGATTAGAAGCCAATGTCTCTAGTCTGGAGCCTCTGCCCGGGTAATTTTCCATTCCAGTGCTCATTTTTGAAACTACTGCCTGCTTTCTCTGTCTACATTGCCTTAGTATGCAGGGCTTGTTGGCCCCTGGGGAGGGATCACGTGGGGCGCGCTGGGGTGCCAATCTCAGAGGCTGGGCCATCAGCCAGGCTCTTGGAGGTACAACCATCAAGGGCCCCTAGAAGCGTTTCATAAGCTGGAACCTTAGATTTTTAAATTGCACCATCCCAAACTTATCCTCCCAATTTCATGATAATCTCTTCAAGTGTTCAGCAATAAGAAATATAATTTTATCTTTAATAAAAGTGCAAATTACATGTTTTGACGAGTAGAAAATTATGGCAGAGATAAAGTGTTAGTTTTTCTAGGAACCTAGCTGAAAAGCCTCTTTCTGTAGGGTGAGAAAGTTAACCTAAATCCACTGAAGTTTGTATGTGTACTGCTGATTCCTATTAGAAGAATAGCAAATTTCTATTTTCACGATAGGTTTTAATTTGTAAAAATGCCCGTGCATTAGCAGGTGGAGCTCTGGGGTTCTGTAGCCCTTATTTTGACTTTTGGCTCTTAAATAAATGAAGCTTTAAAAATGTTGAGAGTAATACTCAAATAGAATGCAGTTAGATCTCATAGTGATTCTAATTGTGATTACAATTATATGACGGTAATGATACAAAAGACACATTATCTTTATAATTTATGATCCTCCTGGACCAAATGCAACTTCTTAAAAATGCAACATTTCAGTACCATCTGGGAGATTTGCCCAACAAAATTATGTATAAACAAAGTTCTTTATTGACTCGCTGAGATCCAAGTGGAATCAATTATATATTATTGTTGTCTTTGTCGGCACCGCAAAGTGTAAGACAGCTAAAGACCCACATTCCATAAATCACCCAAGTGTAATTTCCCAAGGGGCTACATTTTGTGTGGAAACAGCATTGTTGGTGTTTTCTGCTCAGACTTTCTAATCGTATTCCGAGGGCGAATCTATCCATTTTCCTTGAGATCCCCAGTGCATTTTGAGAGGTTCACTAAACGTGGCATTGAACACTGCTCGGGAGGTTTCAGATCCCTGGAGCCTGCGGTGGGCGTGCAGAGAAGGGGAAGTCCTTTCAGGTGATTGCAGGGAAAGCTATCGCCGTTCAGTTCCATTA
The DNA here is from genome assembly GCA_004023965.1 of Spilogale gracilis. NCBI lineage: Eukaryota > Metazoa > Chordata > Mammalia > Carnivora > Mephitidae > Spilogale > Spilogale gracilis. Next base: position 86,683 of record PITA01006006.1, on the reverse strand, counting down.
TTTTCATTAATAGTGTAGGCTCAACATCAAAATTCCTAGAAGCCCATATTTTGCTGCGTAAATGAGAGATTGTACTCAGCTATATGTCACCAAAAGGAAAATCATTTGATTTCATAGATGTGGCAAAAAACCCCTCAAACCCTGGGGACCTAGAATACGTATTGCATTATTTTGTGGATAGTTATTTCAGAGCTCATGAGGGATAATATGAAATATTATCTGAAATACACAAGGGACCTACATTTCAGTATGAGGGTGGTACCCATCTCAAAGGAAGGAATGGTACCAGAGAAGAAGGCTGATGTTCGTGTTGACTAATGTTTGTGTAGATTAGAGGAATGACACTGTAATGGACAAAAGAGGAACTCTGGCCTTTCATAGAAAGTTCCCGTGGTGGGTTTGCCATCACAGAGTCTAGAGCTGGTGGACCCAAGATGGCCCTTCCAGCTGCTCTGGTTTTGTCCAGACTGGGACAGGAGCTGGCTTTGTGGGTGTTCTTCTGCCCCTCTTCTTTCATACGCTCATTCCATCAACCTGAACGTTCACCCTGAGCTGGCTGCTGGGCTCTTACTGTCAACATCATTTGGGCAGGGCATTTGGGCAACGGTCATCAGTGTGGTGACCTCACGATGAGAGGAACTCGGAGACAGAGAGATGTTTCATGAACGTGACCCAGAAGCTTGAGGAGCCAGCCGGGCAGAGCGGAAGGAGGGAAGTGGATGAGGCTTGTGGCAGGCCAGCAAGATAGGGTCCAGAAGGAAACCTCAGAGGACTGAGTGGGTCCGCAGTGACAGAGGAACGCTGGGCAGCAGAGCCTGGGGAGGCTGGTGGGAACAGGTCAACAAGGAAGGGCCTTCAGGGCCCTCATGGAGAGTCTGTCTTTTTGCTGAGGGTGTGGGGGCCACTGCAGACTTGGGAGCAGTGATGAAGTCAGGTCTATAACCTGCTCATTCTGGCTGCTGTGCAGAGCATGGTGGGAGGGGGTACTTAGGACATGAGCAAGACTGTCCAGCAGGAGAGGACGATGGCTTGAACAGGGTGGGGGCAGGTCAGATAGAAGATTCCAGACATGCATGTCCATGTTCGGGGTGTTTGACTTCAGTGAAACACTCAACTGCAGACTTGCTCTTTGCAGGAACTGGGGTCAATACTGTAACCTCCACTTGCCCAGTGTGCATGATCCTTCCCCCTTCTTTCTTGAGCGTGTTTGCCCCACATGCAGGGATTCTTCGCCCTGTAGACTGGGTGTCCCCGTTCTTTGCTTTAAGGTGCACTTTCATATCCTCAAGGTGAGCTTCCTGGCCTTCAGCACCCCACTTGCTCCCTCTCCAGGGATGCGGACAAGGACCCCGGCTCTCTAGGTCCTGGGAAGGGAAGAGGATAGGCCTGCCTTTTATAAGACCATGAACATCCACAAGTGTTCTTGGCTCCTCGAAAGCCCTCAGTAAGTGTTTGTTATTATGTTTATTATGTGCATTTCCTAATAACAATATTGTTAGGCCTGTAAGAGGTGCCCAATACACACTTGCTGAATATTTGAACGTTGCCTAAATGAGGGTAATTGTGACCAGGAAGTGTTTTAGTTAAGGACTTTTCTCTTAGCAAACTACCTAATAAAAGGCGTTCATCTCTTTCTAGCTTGCCAAATGAGATGTTATAGGAATCACGGATCCTAGCTTCCCTGCCCTTTGAGTAGGTGAAGTTGACGCCTGATGAAGAATGTTCTCTTTCTGTCTTTGTTTCCCTCTGTGTGCCATGCGACGGACCTATAGATAATGAAACCATTCTCTAATACTGAGAAAATCTCTAGTCTAAGAAAGGCTTTGCAAGGAGCAGGAAATTCGTCTGCCAGAGACTCCTTCACTTAATGACAAGCTGATACTATGTTCCCAACTTTCCTCAGTGTCCCTGTGAGAAACACTCCCAAGAAGAAGGTCTCTGTTCTTTCCAAGATGGCCCCCAACATGTCATTCATTAGGAAGCTGCTGGTCTCCTGTGTGCATCCTAAAGAAGCTTTCAGCTTCCCCTTACTAAATAGATCAATTGTGGTTTTCCCTTGTGACCAGATATCCAGGAAGCTCAGACCTATGCTTGGGGGCAACAACGGAATAGTACGGTGCCAACAGTTATTACTAATTATTAGTAATAGTGCCAATAATTATCACTAACATTGTGTTTCTTCCATCTCAGCAAGCACTTCTGCATTCACTTTCTGACTGGATCCTCACAACATCACTGCAAGGAAGACATTGACATTACTCCCACTTTACAGAGAAGAAATAGAGGCTGAGATGAATTTATAGAGCCATGTAAATCCCTCAGCTGGCGAATGATGATGCTGACCAAGGATCCTGAATTGTTCTGTCCTTTCCCTGCTTGCTTCTTTACGCTGGGTGTCCAGAGTCACCAGGGCAGGGGGACGTGTCCTTAACGACTGAGAGCAGAATATGAAAACTTAAAGTCAGTCTATTCTGAGCTATAATAGGAACTATAACTGGAAGTATTGTTTACCATATACACGGAAATCCTTAAAACCAATAAATAGTTATGTAAACACAGCTCCTACTAAAGGTTTAGATGTTCTTTGCAAAGACTGTTACTAAACGTTAATAACTCTGCATAATTCTTATTGCATTTAAATTGTGTATTAGGAGATCCAGACTGAATAGGCCAGGGCAGCATGTTGTGGGGGAAATGTGCATTAAGTTCAATTTGACTGGGAGTCACAGAGGTCCTACTATATACTAGGCTGAGCAGGAAGCACACAATGAATAACCCAGGTTCCATCGTGTGTCTTCTACAACTTAACCAGGAAGCAAGAGAAATACCAGCTTGCCACCAGGGAGCTAGGAGGACTGCTGTCAGTGGGGAGGGAGAGAAAGTGGGGGCTTCTTATGGGTCATCCTACCAAACCCTCATGGGAACTCGTCCAAGTGGGGGTTGATGCCTCTATTTTACAGATGGGAGATCTAAGGAGCTTATCCAAGATCATGTAGTGAATGGAAAGCAAGAGCCGGGATTCAAAATCTGGTGGGAGGCCCAAGCACTTCCGGGACACCACAAACCTCCGCAAAACCTCTGATTTCATTAAGAGAGATACCGGATGACATATGTGTGGGAAGGCAGGTAGGGGCAGAGCTGGGGAGCCTGGGAGGTAAGGGGATGGGGGGGGGGAGTGCAACAGTCTCTTCAGGGAGGGATATGTGGCCTGTGAGGGATATTTCAAAGGAAGATTGGTTTTCAACAACTGGGTGGGGTGGCATTTTTGCAGGGAGAACAACAGAAGCAAAGACCTAGGGGCAGGAAAGCATGGGGCGGTGCTAGGGAATGATTCGTAGTAACAGGAAATGAGGCTCACTAGCAGCTCTGTATCCTGGGGTGGAGGTGAGAGTGCCCATGTGGGGTCTGGATCCTGGTTCCAGCTTTAGTAATCACTGGGACTGGGTGGTAAAAGTCATTCAAAGAAGCACTGGGCCCAATACCTACCTTGCACCCGGGAAGCTTCTAGTGAGCAGTAACCATGTGGTGCTAGACATGTGTCAAGAGATGGGAAGCATTTGGGGGTATTGGGGGACAGGGAAGGGTATGACCTGTGCTGTTGAGGTCCTCAGGAACCTGTTGACTTTGACTACTGAGAGAGATAAACTTTTTTTTTTTTTTAACTATTAATCCATTTTATTTTTCCTTACAAGTCTTCCTTCTTGTCCACTGCTGGCTACTCACATAGTAACTCAGTAAAAAAATGGAAAATGATCTTTAATTCTTTATGATCATTGTCTCCAAACTGGTATATTTCTCAACTTTTCAAAAAAAAAAAAAAAGGTGGGCAGAAATTGTGGGGTTTTCTTTTTTTTAATTGTTTTTTTTGTGTGTTTGTTTTTCGAAAGAGAGGTCACCTATGAGAATCACAATGATCTTGGACTTGAACCGAATACCCGAGCTTCCTCTAAGCTTCCGTTGGGACAACACCGTTCTATGATGGTCTCTAGGAATGTTCATGCCTTCCACTTAAAATGCTTATAACCCACAATTACAATGTCTTCCTTCCTCCCAGGTGTTTATTTAATTTTATAAAATTAAGGGAAAGGGGAAGGAAAGGGCCATAACTCATTATTCTAAAACCGTTTTTTTCCTTTGTGTTTAGGTTTTTGTTCCTCTGCAGATTTGTTTAGGTACAGTTGTGAATCCTGGCGAGAGCAGACCTTGGTTTTTAACCGTACTCATTATGATCTACTGCATGTTTCCGGTGTTTATGGAGCCTGAAGCCTTGGGTTGGGGGCTTTCTGTGCTGCAGAAAGTGTCCAAGCACTGAGATTGCATGGCGTTGCCTTCCAGTCTCTGTCCCTCTCTAGTCTGTCCTGCCCTAACCCTATGTAGAGCCATAAGTGACACAGCATAACCTGATAGCTAGCTACCGCTGAGTGGTTCCCCTGTGCCAGCCATGGGCTAAAGCTTCCTACACATTCTTCATTTTTTTTTTTAAACACCTCTATCAAGTATGTGACATTATTATTCCCATTTTATAGAAGACACGGGCTTACACAGGGTCACAAAGCTCAGTTAGTATTTGTCTTGTAGCATTTCAGATCAAGCTCTTGTGAACAGAGCATAGCTATTTGAGATAATTAATGAGTCAGGTTTCCTTCAGAAAAATATATTTTTCTGATTCTTCAAAGAGAAGCCCTGTAGACACATTCTAAAGTCATGAGATCAGCTGGATTTCAGAGAACTCCAAAGCGGTCTCCATTCTTTCTACTTGTTACTGAAAAAGATATTTTAAAAATGGTGTTATCATTCATGGGAAGATCCCCAGTTGATTGGCATTTAATGGGAAAGGTGTGTATGTGGGAACAAATAACAATGCGGGTAAACCCCCCATGGGGGAGCAGACCGATCCATTATGGAACCCCACTTGTCATGACTTGGATTTACACATGTCACCATGAAATGATGCCCCACAAACCTCAACCACATATTCTAAAGTCTGGCTTTGCCCCTTTCAAGAATTCGGGCTGTGCCTAAGGACTTATCACCGAGGAGCCAAGGGAGAACAGTGTCCTGTCAGAAGTGAGGGTGGGGGTAGGTAGGGTGGGAATCCAAAATGAAAGCTTGGAGCTAAAGAGAACCAGCTGGAAGAAACTCAGCAGTCAGCGCAGGGCCTGGCCCAGGAGGCTACTCGGAAATCCTGGGAAGGCGATGAGCAAAATGGTTGGGTTTTAGAGATTGTAGAATGAGATGGCATTTCAGAAAAGACGAGCCCATGCATCTGGAGGAGGAAGATTCCAGAATGAATGTAGGGCTTCATGGTCTACCTAGACCCTCCTCTGACATAAGCACAGGCAGCTGGAGGCGCCTGTTTACCTTCCGACTGGCCCTAGCCTTGTCCCTGGACTCCTGTGGCAGCGTTGGTGTCCTGGACCTAGACCCGCCAGGGGTCCAGCTTCCCAGTGGCCGGTAGGACTCCTGGGCGCCCACCCACACTGTTCCCCTCCAGCTTCCTCACTTTCCCATCTCCCAGGGCAGAAAGAAGGGCAGGTGGGGCTGCTCCCCAAAGTCTCAGGGCCTTGGTCTGAGCCCTTCTGGAATAACCCCCATGTGCATTCCTTTCTCCGGAACCCATGGGAAGTTAGAAAACCAAAATTTTTATTTTAATAGCTTTACTGCAATTTACTTCACACATCACACAGTTCACCCATTCAAAGCCCTTGTATAATTCGGGGGCTGTCAGTGCATTCTCGCTGAGCTGTCCTCACCAGAGTCCGTTTACAGGACTCCCACCACTTGACAAAGAAACCCCCATGCCATTTGCAGTCCCCTCACTCCCTCAGCCCCTGGCAACCACGAATCTGTCTTCTCTTTGGATTTGCCTGTTCTGGAAATTTCTTATGAATGGGATCATCTGGAATGTGATCTTTGGGGAGTGGCTTCTCTCACTCAGCATGCTGTGTTCAAGGTTCATCCGTGTTGGAGCATGTTAGCGTTTTCTTCCATTCTGTGGCTGAATAATATTGCAATAGATGGATATGCCACATTTTGTGTGTCCATTTATCATCTGATGGCTTTCTTCACTGTTTCCATTTTTTGACTATTAAAAGGCTGCTAATTCATGTACAAGTTTTTGTGTGCACATATGTTTTCATTTCTCTGTAGAATCCTAGGAGTGGACTTCCTGGATCATATCGTCGCTACATTTTAAGCCTGCAAGTGAGAATCTCAAGCAGGCTCCATGCCCAGCACAGAGCCTGATGGGAGGTCCCAGCTCACAGCCCTGAGATCATGACCTGAGCTGAAATCAAGAGTCAGACGGTTACCCGCCTGAGCCCCTCAGGTACCCCAGAGCCTGCGACTCTTGATCTTGGGGTCAAAAGTTTGAGCCCTACATTAGGTGTAGAGATTACTTCACTAAAAACTTAAAAACAAAGTAGCTGTACCATTTTACATTTACACCGATATTTTGTTTGTTTAAAGAAACCACGGGCACTGTTGATACTTAATGAATGTTATCCTCACAGTAGAACCTCAGCAGGTTGAGTAGATATTTGAAGGTTGAACTACAGGGCTGCAAACAACCTGTGGGTTCTCAGCCCAGCTCTGCTCAAATTGCCTCCGGGACTTGGGACAGATTATTTAAATCCCTGAGTTCCTATGGCTTTGTTCATTATCTTAAGTCAGTGGGTTGGTTCTAGAATATTCTGTAAGGTATAACTTACAGCTAAACTTTTTGTGACAAAATTCACTCCATTTTTACGAATTATGAAAATAGAACAAATCGAGTAAAAAAAAAATAGAAGTTTGTAATGAGAAGTCTCTATTCTACCCTGATTCTAGCCCCCTACCTCCTAAATAACTATTCTGTTCTAGATACACTTCCCTAGACGTCCTTCTCGAATACAACATATCTGTCTATATATACATGAAGTCATTTTACATATTCTAGAACATGTAAACATGATATATTTGATATAATCATATCTATCTATCTATCTATTTTAGTTATTTAAGTGTATATATTTTCTTTTTTACTGCAGGCTGATTCTACTCTAAAAATGACCTCTGCTTCACTTTTCTTCAGTCAGTAATATATTTTGGCAATCTTCGCACCGCCTTCCATTTTATGTCTGTTTCATAATTTATTTAGCCATTCTCCTATTGATAAAGTGATGTCTAGTTGTGTTTTAATTACTTCCGTGCTTCAGTGAATCTCCCTCTGCATTCATCTCTGCAGCTGCGGGTCTATCCGTAGGCTGGCTTCCGGAGCTGATTCTGCATGAGTAGGCTGTCCTCACTGTCCTCTCCGTCCTCTCCGGGGAGGCTCAGCAGAGCACTTAGGCACACTGCTTATTGCTTTGGGTTCCACAGAAGCTGTGCATGGGCAGGGAGCGGGGTGGAAGGCCGTCTCAGGAAAGCCCTCCTCACCCGATCCTGTCTCTTCTCCCCACCTGGCCCACTGCAGGCTGGTGTCCTCAAGTTCCCTGCCACCGAAGCCAGCCTGTCATCTACTGCATTCTACTGTGGTGGCTGCTGGTTAGGCGCAGTGAATGATAATTTATAACCCGACAGCTACTGAGGCTCCCTTCCTTAAGTTGGGTTGGAATTAGATTATTCCGTAGAGGCTGGTTGGAGGCTATGATACTCAATAATCACATATTCTCAAGCGACTAATATGTGCCCAGTGGTGCATTAAACTCTACGATGAGTAAACAGATGAATGATTTTTGGGGGGAGTAAGTCTTCAGCCTCAGGAATCTTGAGTCGTGTACTAGTAGGGGAAATATGAGAATCCATGCAAGTGAAAGGTTACATCATCATGGCAAATGCCTAATGTTTAACCAATAAGTATGTGAGCAAATGGACTGAACTCGATGATATTATAAGGATTGTGCGAAGGGTGACTGCCCGATAAGCACCCTAGCAAAGAGGAGGGGAAAATGAGCACATGCTCCTCTACGCAAAGGAAGCGTTCAGTATCATTACTTATTATTATAGGATGTAGCTAAAGTGATGGGCTGAGAAAGGAAAATTTAAGTGTGGCTTTGTCCTGTCTCCACTGAAATCTGTCATTTTGTTTCATACGGTTTAAGCTTCGTTTTTAAGTGCGTGCATTTTATAGGGTTGTTACGGCTTTTTGATGAATTGATGCCTTAGTTATTTTGTTTTTTTTAAGATTTTACTTATTTATTTGACAGAGGGAGAGATACAGAGCACAAGCAGGCAGAGCCACAGGTAGAGGGAGAGGGAGAAGCAGACTCCCCGCTGAGCAGAGAGCCAGACGTGGGGCTCCATCCCAGGACCCTGAGATCATGACCTGAGCCAAAAGCAGATGTTTAACGCACTGAGCCACCCAGGCATCCCTGACTCCTTTGCTATTTTGAAATGTCTCTCTCTGTCTCTAGTTATCCTTCTAGATTGGAAGTCCACCATTAATAGAGCTATACCACCTCTCTTATGGGTAAGGTTCTCTCTGGAGGTTTTCCCCATCATTTTATTTTTAATCTCTGTGTTTTTATATTTAAAGTTGGTCTCTTGTAAAAAATTGTGGAGTCCTGCTTTGAGATCCAGTCTGACAATCTACCTTTTAATTAGAGCACTTAATTAACTTGTATTTAATGTGCTAATTGATTCGATTGAGTTTAAATCTACAATATCTATTTATTGATTCTGTTTTTTACACTTTTATTCATCTTTTCCATCTGTTTTTATTGTGTGTATGTATGTTTATAGAGTGTTCATTAATATTCTACCTCCTTCTTGTAATTTATTCATTTGATACAGAGAGATACAGAGAGAGAGCATGAGCAAGGGAAGAGACAGAGGGAGAGAGAGAAGCGGACTCCCCACTGAGCAGACAGCCCAGCCTGTTTCCATCCCAGGACCTAGAGATCATGACCTGAGCTGAAGGCATACACTTAACCATTTGAGCCACCCAGGCACTTTCTACCTCCTTTTTTAAAGATTTATTTTTTTTTGAGAGAGAAACACACACACACACACACACACACACACACACACACACACACACACACACACACACAGAGCTGGGGGAGGAGCAGAGGGAGAAAAACAAGCAGACTCCATGCACTGAGCGCAGAGCCTGACTCAGGACTCAATCTCAAAACCCTGAGATCATGACCTGAGCCTAAATCAAGAGTCAGAGGCTTAACTGACTGAGCCACACGGAAGCCCTATTCTACCTCCTTCTGTTAGCTTTTAGCTCTTCCTCTACCTAAAAAATGTGGGGTTTTGTCGTTGTAATAGTAGGGAATATCATATGCAATGTGAACTTACCATACTGCTCCAGATATAATGTTAAGACTCTCAAAACAGAATCATTGTATAACAGTATTAATCTTTAATTTACTGTGATAATATGGCCATTTATTTTACCTCTACCTGTGTTAAAAATCCCATAATGCATTACTTCAATTTCGCTATAAACAGTGAATTAAGTCTTAAATACTTTAAGAAAAACGCAAAACGAGTTATATCTACCCATGTGATGACTGCCTCTAGTATTTTGTATTCCTACCTGAAGTTCTGAATTTTTATCTGGTTTCATTTCTTCTCAGTCTGAAAAAATTTTTGTTAGTATTTCTTAAAGGTACGCTATTGACAAGTTTTCTCAAGTTTTCTTCATCTGAAAAAGTCTTTAACCTTTATTTTAGGAGGATATTTCCTCTGGACATAGATTGACAGATTTTTTGACAGTTTGACAGATTTTTTGACAGTTTGACAGATTTTTTTTCCTCTCAGCTCTTTATTTTTATTTTATTAAATGATTTTACTTATTTATTTGCGAGAGAGAATACGGGGGGGGGGGGGGGGACAACTCACTCCGTGACGAGCAAGGAGCCTGACTTGGGGGCTCAATCTCATGACCCCTGAGATCATGACCTGAGCCAAAATCAAGAGTAGGAGGCAGAAGGGACTGAGCCACCTAGGCACCCCGTTCCTCTCAGCTCTTTAAAGATGTCGTTCCAATACATCCTGACCTCCATTATTTCTGAAGAGCGTCATTGTTATCATTATTCCCCTACATATAATGTGTCTTTTCTCTTTGCCTTCTCTTAAGATTTAAACAAAATTTATTTATAGTTTTCAGTAGTTTGTGATTTTGTGTAAGTGCGGTTTTCTTTGTATTCACCCTGTTTGGGATTCACTGAATTTCCTCGATTAGCAAATTGCTGTTTTTGATCAAATCTAGAAAAATTTCAGTGACTGTTTCTCCAGATTTTTTTCCTGCCCCTTTCTCTGCTCCCTCATCTTCAGGGACCTCAATTACAGGCACATAAGAGGGCATGGTAGCAATCCAGAGGCCACGGAAGTTCTTGTTTTTTTGCAACTTTGTTCTCTGTGTGTTTTAGGGTAGATGATTTTATTCACCATGCTTAAATTTACTGATACACACACACACACACACACACACACACACACACTGTTATGTCCTATTTATATATAAAAATCCTGTTTATATGTGTGTAAAATATAAATAACATACAAACATACTTATCACGGCTTTTGAGAGCCCTTTTCTGCTAATTTTATTTTTATTTATTTATTTATTTAAAAGATTTTATTTATTTACTGGACAGAGAGAGAGATCACAAGTAGGCAGAGAGGCAGGCAGAGAGAGAGGAGGAAGCAGGCTCCCCGCTGAGCAGAGACCCGGATTTGGGACTCGATCCCAGGACCCTGAGATCATGACCTGAGCCGAAGGCAGAGGCTTAACTCTCTGAGCCACCCAGGTGCCCCTCTTTTCTGCTAATTTTAAACTGAGTTTTTGTGCTGTTTCTATTCACTGACTTTTCTTCTTTTGACTGTGCACTGTATTTCATGTATCTTCTCATGTCTATTAAATTTCTTTTAAAGACTTACTTATTTGAGATAGCACACAAACGTGCACATGCACACACACGAGCAGGGGGAGGGACAGGGAGAGGGAGGGAGAGAATCTCAAGCAGGCCCCGCGGTGGAGTGGAGTGCAGAGCTGAGACCATGACCTGACCTAAAATCGCTAGCTGGAGGTCACTTCACTGACTGAGCTACCCAAGCACGCTGCAGGTTGACTAAATTTTTGTTAACATTGGGAATTGTGATTTGCATGTTCCAGAGAAGCTGGATTCTCTTATCTTTTGCAGAAGGGTGCTGGCTTGGGGCACCCGGGGGGCTCAGTCAGTTAAGCGTCTGCCTTCAGCTCAGGTCAGGATCCCAGGGTCCTGGGGTGGAGCCCCGCACTGGGCTTCCTGCTCTGCAGGGAATCCGCTTCTCCCTCTGCACCTCCTCCCACTCGTTCTCTATCTCCTCCTTCAAATAATAAATAAAAATCTTTAAAAAATAAGAACAGAAGAGAAGAGAAATGACAGGAAAGGGGCTGGCTTTTGTGGCCACACGGCTTAGGTTTCTGGCAGACCACCTTGAACTTCTCCGGGCTTGATTTCAGATTTGGTTAGGGCAAATTGTTCCAGTTTTGTCCCTAATCTCAGGGCAAGTCTTTCAGTCCTAGGGCTTTACCCTCAAGGGATGGTCTTGCTGGGGTGACAGCAGAAAGCCAGGTGATTACAAAGTCCTCCTAACTTAGTAACTCAGATTCCAAACTCTCCCTGTGGGACAGTGGGCTGAAATCCCAGCTCTGCTCCCTAGCCTCCGGTCATTCCTCTCCACTTGGCGTCTCAGGGCTCAGGGGGTTCGCAGCCATTCAAGGATTTGGGGGGGCGGGGAGATTAGTCTCAGATGCCAGGACTCCTTTTTTGTACTTCCTCCTTTATTGGATTTTCTCCTTGATTTCTAGTCACCCTGGCAGGCCCCAATTTCCCCTCTGATCCCTTCTGCCAATAGGACTGTGCCGTCCCTTGAGATCCACGTGACCTTCACCATGCAGAGAGGAGTGTTCTCGAAGGAAAGGCAACGAAGCAGAGATTACACCTAGTGATTCCTTTCTTTCAAGGGTTGAATTACCTCCAGTTTCTGCTTGAATTTGGTTGTGCTCCAATGCCTTCAAACATTATTTTTTAAAGATTTTGTCCAGAGTTCATACTTCCTATAATCAACACGAGGCTTGGTTTAACACCAGCAGCTCTGTTCTACCAGGAAGGCAGAGCTCTCACAAGTTCACGCTTTACTTTTGCCATTTTGTTTTACCCCTGCTGTGCTTCTGAACGATAATTTTGGCTGTTTCCAATATGTTTGAGTGATTCGGTGTTTTTATTTTTCTTAGGTCAATTTGCTTATCTTCTTCTGCCTTATAATATCTGTTTTGAATCCTTGTACCTCTTTTTCTTTTTTAAGATTTTTAAAATTTATTTGACAGAGAGAAACACTGCTAGAGAGGGAACACAAGCAGGGGGAGAGAGAGAGGGAGGAGCAGGCTTCCCACTGAGCAAGGAGCCCAATGTGGGGCTCGATCCCGGGTCTCCGGAATCATGACCTAAGCCGAAGGCAGTCGCTTAACCAACTGAGCCACCTAGGCGCTCTTCTCTCATTATTCTTACTAGGGATTTATGAACCTGATTTATGTCTTCAAAGAATCACCTTTTATCATTTAAAATTTTCTCCACTATTGGGGCACCTGGGTGGCTCAGTCCTTAAGCGTCTGCCTTCAGCTTGGATCAGTCCCGGGGATCAAGCCCCGCATCAGTGGGGAGCCTGCTTCTCCCACTCTCACTCCCCCTGCTTGTGTTCCCTCTCTAGCTCTCTCTCTCTGTCAAATAAATAAATAAAATCTTAAAAGAAGATTTAATTTTTAATACTTGGGACTTTTTTACATATCCTATTGATTTATAATTTAATTTGGATGGGATACACACTCTCTAATATTTCCATCTTTTTTCTTAGCATTTATTGAGACTTGTTTTATAGCCCAGCTTCTAGCCTATTTCATGAGCATTCCCCGTACATCTAACAAGAATGCATGTCCTGTGGCTATGAGCTGGGGTGTTCTGTAAATATCTGTTAGCTCAGGGGCTTTATAGTAGCATTCAGTTCTCCTATGTTTTTCTCTAATTATTCTGTTACTTAGAGAGGAGTATTAAAGTCTCCAACTCTGTGGGTTTGTGTATTCTCCTTTATTTCTATTAGCTTTGGCCCCACATATTTTGAAGCTCTGTTATTAAGGACACAGTTATAAATATGTTATGCCTCCCTGCTCTGTTGACTTTTTTTTTTATCATTATAAAAGGCTCTGCTCTATCTTCAGTAATGCTTTTTGTCTTAAAATCTATTTTGCTGGATATTAATGTAGCCACTCTAGTTTTGTTATGATTAGTGTGTGCATGGCATATCCTTTTTCTTCTTCTTATTTTCAACCTATTTGTATCTTTATGAAAATGTTAAATGCATCCTTTGTAGACAGCATATATTGGGATCTCAATTTTTTTTTAAAGATTTTATTTATTTATTTGACAGAGAGAAACACAGCCAGAGAGGGAACACAAGCAGAAGGACTGAGAGAGGGAGAAGCAGGCTTCCTGCCGAAGCAGGAAGCCCGATGTGGGGCTCGATCCCAGGTCTCCAGGATCATGACCTGAGCCGAAGGCAGTCGCTTAACTGAGCCACCCAGGCGCCCCTCAATTTTTTTTTTTAATCCAGTATGAAAATCTGTTTCTGGGTTAGCGTTTTAAATCCACTTAATAATCAATTTTGTATCAATTTAATAATTATTGATAGAGTTGGATTTAGGTGTGTAATTTTGCTATTGTCTTCTGTTTGTTTCCTTTGCCTTTTGTTTCTCTGTTTCTCCTTTTTTGCCTTCTTGTGAGTTAGTATGATATTTCTTTTGGTTCTTTGACTTTTTCTGCTATCTCTACTTTATTTTATTTATTTATTTCTAAATCATATCTCCTTTTTAAAAATTTTATTTGCGAGAGGGAGAGAGGACATGAAAGGCAGGAGGGGTAGAGGGAGAAGGAGATTCCCCACTGAGCCAGGACCCCAGGATCATGACCTGAGCTGAAGGCAGACACTTAACCAACTGAGCCACCCAGGTGTCCCTGTTATCTCTATTTTAATTATTTTTTTTAGTGGCTCCTGTAAGGATTACATTATGTGTCTTTAACTTATCGTAATCAACTTAAACTTAATAATTTACTACTTTGTGTGTAATAGAGGAACATTACAACATTGCCTTAGTACCATGAATCTACTCTGTACTGGAAGCTTTCACTTACCATTCCCTTAAAAAAGTCACACAAATTTATTTTTCTTTGGTGTAGTTTTATGGGTTTTGACCCACGTATGTCTTTCTGTAATCAGTATCAAAATCCAGATACAGAACAGTTTCATTACCCCCAAATGCCCTAATGCTATCTTTTTGTTTTTGTTTTTTAAGATTTTATTTATTTATTTGACAGAGAAAAACACAGCTAGAGAAGGGACACAAGCAGAGGGAGTGGGAGAGGGAGAAGCAGGCTTTCCTCCTAGCAGGGAGCCCGATGCAGGGCTCGATCCCAGGACTCCAGGATCATGACCTGAGCTGAAGGAAGACACTTACCGACTGAGCCACCCAGGAGCCCTGCCCTAACGCTATCCTTCTCCAGGGACACCTTCCCCTCACCTGTCTTTCCTGGAAGCCACTGATCTGTTTTCCATAGCTATAGTTTTGTCTTTTTGAGAGTGTCAGAGAAATGGAATTGTACATTAGCCTTTGAAGCTAGCTTCTCTCACTCAGTATGTCTCTGTCATCCATCTAAGCTGTTCCATATATCAATAATTTACTCCTTTTCTTCTTTTTTATTGCTCAGTGATAGTCTATTGTATGGATATACCAACTTTATTTATCGGTTCACTGGACAATATTTGGACTGTTTCCAGCTTTTGATTGTCACAAAGAAAGCTATTATGAATATTTGTGTACAGGATTTTATCTAAACTTAAGTTTTCATTTTTTTTTCTAGGACAAAAACCTAGGGATGGGATTGCTGGGTCATAAGGTAAATGCTTATTTAACTTTACAACAAACTGTCCCGTTTCCAAACTGGCCATACCATTTTGTACTCCTATTGTCAGTGTATGAGAATTTGACTTGTTCTGTATCTTCACCAGCATTTGGTATCAGCATTTAAAAAAAAATTTCCATTATCCTAACAGGTCCACTGTGGTATTTCTATCATAGTTTTAATTTGCATTTCCCCGATGGTTAACGATGTCAGATATCTGTTCATGTGCTCATTTACCACACTGTATAGTCTCTGCTAAAGTGTCTGTTCAAAACCTTTCCCCATTTGACTAATTGGGTTGTTTGCTTTCTTATTGTTGAGTTTTGAGAGCTCTTCATATATTCTGGATACAAATCCTTTACGAAATATGTGATTTGTGAATATTTTCTTCCAGTTTATTTCTTGGCTCTTTCTTCTCTTGATAGTATCTTTGCATGAACACCAGTCATAGATTTTTAATGAAATCCAACTTCCTAATTATTTTTTATTTTTCTTTGTGGATTCCTGCCACATTATTGTTGCTCAGGGTGGTAAGGGTGGGAGACCTCCAAGTCCACCATCTGCTCATGTCCCATCTATTGGTTTTTAATAGACCGTGAGTTGGGTGATTTCTAGGAACTCTGTCTAATGCATGCTTTGGTGGTTTTCCTCTAAAAAGTGTTACCATCTGTTTATATTTTCATCTCTGATCTAATTTGAGTTCATCTTTATGTAGGTCAAGTTTTATTTTTTTGCATATGGATGACAATTGTTCTAACATCATTTGTAGGAACACCCTTCTTTTTTTTAAAAAAAGGTAAATCTCTCTCTCTCAATAGGATATTATAGCTCAGTAAAAATATAGGGAGTATATAGTAAAAAAGTACCTCTCTTTCACTATTACACTAGTTACTTCCCAGAGAAAACACCTGTTACATATTTCTAACAGATTCTTCCTGTGAAATAGTGTGCATCTTTAAGTATAAAAATCTTAAAAAAAAAAAAAGACCCCACACACTGCAGCACTTTTTACCCACTATTCATGGTCTTGAATTTTTTTTTTAAGATTTAATTAATTTATTTGACACACAGAGAGAGAGGGAGGGAGGGAGAGAGAAAGACAGCACAAGTAGAGGGAGCATCCACTAAAGAAGATGGAGAGGCAGGCTCCCCACTGAGCAGGGAGCCCCGGTGTGGGGCTTGATCTCAGGACCCTGGGATCATGACCTGAGCCGAAGGCCATCGCCTCAACCATGGAGCTCCCCAGGTACCCCAGGTCTTGCATGCTTCACTTACTAATAGTTGTACTGGAGAACATTCTATTATTAATACAAGAACTGCTTCCTTCTTTTAAATAGCTTTATAATATTCCACTTTATAATATTCCAAATGTCGTCATTTATTTAGCCAATTCATGCTAATACATCCTTCCGACGTTTCAATTCATTTGCCATTCAGCTGTGCCCTTCTAATGATCTCATTCACCAGAGTGCCCGGTACCCATGAAAGTACAAACCACTAGATGACACCCCTCCATTTAGAAAGAAAGACACACCACGGACCGGCTGCTCTTCTTTCAATGAAGAAAAAAGAAACTTTCTGCAAGTGCAAAAGAATTATCTTCAAATAAAACGTAGACAGAAATACATCAAGAATGTCCCTCACAGTGAAACCTCCCCCCAAGGAGGGGGGAAGCCTAACAATGGGATTAAATGGTCTCATTTCTTTTCACGAAGTGCCCTGCCGCAGAAGCTGTTTCTGACAAGGGCTTCTGTTTCTATCCTCCGGCTGTGAGCGCTGCTCACAGCGTGTCAAGCAGACCTGTAAATGTGGACATGGAGACCTTCTTAGAGTCGCAGGTCACCTGCTCTGCCGAGGCTGATGGGGGGGAGAACAACGGGCCCCGGGCAGTCTGAGCTCCCAGAGGCACCAGAGCCACTATTGCTCTGGCTGATGCTGCCTATTTTGACTATCTGCCCAGATGTGGGGAATATATAATCACATTAAGAAAGCAGGATGCAATTTGGGCACCCTGTCATTGTAGCCCAGGCCCCAAGAACTTGGGACTAGTATTTAAAATTAGAGCGAAGACACTGACGTGGAGAAGGGAAAGCAAAATCCCTCTTCATCACCTGGGCAATGTGCTTCTAGGGCAGGAAAGATTAATAATGTTTCATAATTATTCTCACCCCGTGACCGAACTCTGAGGAGACATTTTTCCCCTGAATTCAAAGTACTTGGCTCAGTATATTTTAAATTTTCTGAGCTGAGAGCTTCATAAAGGTGAACGAGTATTGTCTTCTGTTTAGGCTGTGCCATATTTTTTATTCATTTATTTATTTATATTTAATTTTTTTATTTTTTTAGAGAGAGAGAGAATGAGGGGAGGAGAGGAGGGAGAGAGAGAGGGTCTTAAGCAGGCTCCACACCCAGCACGGAGCCCAACACAGGGCTCAACCATGTGCCCCTGAGATCATGACCTGAGCTGAAATCAGGGGTTGGAAGCTCAGCCACCGGAGCCACCCAGGTGCCCCCGTGCTGTAATTTTTAAGTTTAGATCCTACCATGTGAGCGACAAAAGCTTCTGGAGGGAAGCTTTCTTGCTTTGAGTAAACTGCTGGGTCGTTGGGTCTCTGTTACGCTCATGGAAGTCAGTTATGGCGGAACGCAAACCCTTGTGTTTATGACCTGAGAACTCTTTCTGCTAAATGGAAATGATGATATTAGTACAGTAACACAATTACCCTATTTGGTTCTGGGAGCACATACAGAATTGGTCCCTAATGCGTTTTAATTGCTCTTGCAACTTTATGGAATTTTTAAGAGTCTGTAGTAGTTACACACGTTTCTTCCTGCACAGAGAAGCTTTCCTACGATTTTCTGCCATCGCCATGCCCCGGTTATCTGACTACTGCTTGGGGTGCAACATTGGTCTCTTTCAAATCCTTTGTTCTTCTGATAAGGTGAAATGTTCTTTTCTGAAGCGTGGTTAGAGACAGCGACGAAGGTTCCAGACGCGGGGGGTGCTGGGGGCAGTCACCATCTATTCCACACTCACTACATGCCAGGCTTATTCTGAGCACAATCATAAGAAATCAACATCTGCTAGGACCCATTGAGCACTTGCTATGTGCTAAACACTGTTCCAAATGCTTTATGTAACATTATCCTTTAATCCTCATGAAAATGCTGTGAAGTGTGGTTTATTTTTATCCTCATTTTCTAGACAAGGAGGGCAGAGAAGTTAAGTAAATGCCTAGATAGTTCAGCTCATTAGTGATGGAGATGGAAACGGATCCAGGTTCTGAAGCTTATGACCCCAGCTACTCCGGGGACCGACCTCCTAGATGGCAGAAGTACGTTGGTACACGGCTGTTGCCCCGGCGCCTCCCTGGGCAGGCCCCGGTCCTGGCACGTGCATCTGCCAGGTGTGCATTGCCGTGCCAGCCAAAATGGAGCTTGGTGGATTCATTCACTCACTGACAAGTAATTGTTGAGCTCCATGCTCATCTGGGAAGTTAAACACATACTCACTTGCTGTAAAAGCTAAGCATTCGAGAGCACTACAGACTGGGTGCTGTGGGAGTTAGAAGGGGATAGAATGGCTTCCGATGGCTTTGAAGGCACAAGAAAGACCATGTGAGTTGAGAAGAGCCTGCAGGATACATCAGACGAGGACATTCAAGGAGGGGAGGGAGGGGATTTCTATGTAAAAGGTAGTGATGATCATAAGCAAGCCACTTGAATACCCTGAGCCTTGGTTCCTTTTTATGAAAATCACAGGCAGAATGAGAAAGTTAAGTTTGATGACCTCCAAGGTCACTTCCATCTTTGAAATTCTGTGATTCTCTTGACCTAAGCCTTTTGGGCACTGATTAATGAACCTGACAGTATACTCAGGAATTCAACAAGAAATGTATTTAATTGTGTCTTGCTATATTCAACCCAGAAAGTCACCTGCGAGCTCTTATTTGCTAGGAGAGGGCTCTCAAACTTTTTCTTTCCATGGGTCCCTCCCCTAAGTCTCTAACTCATTTACGCTCTCCCATCTCCACAGAACATTTCCTAAAGTATCGTCCTTCTGCCCGGGCAGATCATTTCATGTCTTCAAATGCCCATTAAATGATCCACATATTAGACTGTCATTATGACTAATGAATTAATGGACATTTAGACATATTTAGTCCTCTTAATTAATCAATTAACAATAAACCTTTGTTGCATATTCTATTAGGTGTGGAGAATTGTGCTAATAACGGGGAATATAGCAGTGAGTAAATTGATCTCAGCTCCTGGTGCCTTGGGGTTTCTACCTTAGTATTACAGCATTACCATAGAATCAGAACTCAGGTGCCCGCCCAGGCTCCACCACTGATGAGCTGTGTGACTCTGGGCCAGTTACTTAGCCTCTCTGTGTATCTGTTTCCTCTCTGGTAAATGGAGGATAATAATAGCACTGACTTCATAGTATTATTAAGAATATTCAACAGTTATTTGTAAAGGCTTGGGACATACTTGACAGAAGAAGGTATGAAGTAAATAAATTACTCAATGGATTGCTCTGTGCTTTCTTTGCATGTCAATACAGGATGTCTGAGTGTCCTTCCAAATATCACTGAGGTTTTATCTTTCATTCAGTGTATGACTTTTGCAGTGGTAGGACTGCTCATTGAATCAACTCCTGAATTGCTTTCCAGACACACTGAAATCATGACAGGCATAGATACAAAGCTCTGCCATTTTGACATTTCACTTTCTAATCCATCCCGGACTTCCACTTTCTGACCAAGAACCATCATTTCTTAGATGTTTTGCTTCCATCACTTACTTCCTATTTTCCTTCCGGTGTTTTTTTCCCCAAAGAAACAATATTAAAAACGGATGAGTTTTGGAGAGCTGCAGCCTGAGAGATGGCCCATAGGGAAGAAGAAAGCTTTGTGGGTGTGAGAAGTCTAGGCTTAGGGTGCGGATGCTCAGTGTGTCCGGGCTCCAGGTTGCGTTAGGCAGGTGTTCTGGGCGGGGAGACGGGCCGGGGGCCTGGAGCAGAAGACAACACGCGTGCGCAGCTGCCACACTGGGAGGACAGAAGTAGGAATGCAGCAGGGCTTAGAGAGGTCCGCGGAGACATGCTGCACCATCAGGGCAGCGGAGGGCCCCTGAGGAATTCCTCACGGTTGTGAAGTATAGAATTTAACCCTGCCCCCAAAGAGGTCTGGCCGTTGTTCTCAACTTCTAGGAACAGCGTCTCTGTTTTCTTGGGGGCCCTGGGCCAAGCAGGATCATAACAATTTGAAGTAGGGTGGGGACCTAGGGAGACATGATATCACTTGAGTTCTGGAGGGCCTGCTGACCACTCAGCTCCAACGGCAATCAACCATGTCTACATTATGGCGCCCCGGTACAAACTTGGACACCAAGACTCCCGAGGACATCCCTTGTTGGCGAACTCCGTGCCTTTTGTCACACATCAGTGATGGGAGAGCAATGTTGTCCCTGACTCCACAGAGTGAGGACGATGGAAACTCTGCACTTGGTATTTTCCTAGACTCTGCTCATGAACCTCTTCCCTTGGTTGATTTTAATTTGCATCCTTTCCTTGTCATAAACCATAACCATGAGCATACATTTGCAAGGAGTCCTATGAGTCATTGTAGCACGTTATCAGACCTGAAGGTGGTTTTGGGAACCCCCTCCACTGAGCCACCGTTGGTGTCGGAAGTGAGGGAAGGCTGTGTGCCCTCCAATTTTGTAGTTGGCTCATCTTTCCAGGAGTGGTTAAAATGTTCTGTGGATGACACTCTCAAAAATAATGCTTAATGATTATAAATGTAATAATATTCATTATTAAAATTACAAAAAATTTAAAATATGTAAAAGTGAAAACCACCCATGAGCACAGTTCTCTCTCACATGCATGCAGCTACATGCACACAGACAGAGATTATTAGATATTTTTTTCTGTTAGCCCAGGTACCTGTCTTATTTCCTAAGACTTTCCTGGGACTTGAAAACCCAGGGCAGCAGCAGTGAGGGAGAGGGAAGGAGGCAGAGATGGAGAAAACCCACACATCAGGGAGTGTATTATTGAGCCATCAAGAGCTTCATGAGAAACTAAGGCAGCCTGTATTCCATATCTCAGAATAGGCTGTTGGGTTTGGAAAGGAGAGCTGTTTATCTGAGGGCTCCTTCTCTTGTCCCCACGGGACATCGCCTTCCAGGCATTTCTGTCCTTTGTGCTGTCAGCTTCTACCTGTAGAGGTAGAGGAGAGAGCCGGTCCCACCCCGCAGCTCAGCGCCAGCCCACGTGGGGTTTTGATGAGGACCTGGTTGCTTGAGCAATGGGGCCTGAGCCCAAGATCACATCCAGCCCTGGCTGGGGAGACTGAGGCAGGCAGGCTCAGGAGAAGTCGTGGTGGCAGCAGACAAGGCCCCAGTTGTGTGTGGGGGGATCAGGGGAGCAAGTCACCTGGGTCCATTACAAGATAATGTATAATTTCCTCATTAGACTATATGCCATTGTTACTAACAAATATCTGATTCGAGCATACACATAATGTTTAAATGGCTGTATAGTTTCTTACTGGCTATAAATTATTTTTTAAAATTCACTTGCTAGACATTGATATTGTGGCCAAGTTTTTGGTGTTCAATCAGTGCTCTGATGAATATCATTATACATAATTTTTTTGGACCACATTTCCTTGGGATATGTTTCTAGAAATAGAAGTTAGGTCAGAGAGGAAAACTGTGCTTTCAAAGTTACATAAAGGAGCTTTCTGAGTCTCAGATTCTTGAATGTGTCTCTTAAGCACCTGAGGGATGCTCTTGGCCTGGGAGGCTGACTGAGGGTCAAGCCCCTCCTGAGAAATGGCTGAAGTCCCCCAGCTGGCCACCACCACTGTGTCACAGAGAAGACACCGGTCAAGGAGGCAGGAGGCCTGATGGAAGGCACAGAACGTCCACGGGGTCCAGCTGACGGCTGAGGGAACAGGGCGGGGATGAGTCAGTGGGTGGCTATCGGAAGGTGGACAAATGCATTTCTAAGTGACCAGCACACTGAAACTGAAAGCCAACCCAACCCAAGGTCTGTGTCTGGCTGAGAAAACCAGGAGAGAGGCAAATCTGTGAGCCTGCTTCTCTGGCTGCAAGTGTGTCTCCCCTCACCCCACATTCTCAGCCACAGGACACCCTCCAGAACGTTCCTCTCCCCAGATCTCATTCTGGGAAAAACTTTGCATACAAAGCACATTTATCAAAGAGCCGGTCAGTCCGTGCTACCGCAATGCCTTGGTATGAAGCCAACCAAGCGATTTTAAAAATGAGTATTTTATTTTTTTATTCTTTAAAGATTTTATTCATTTATTTGACAAAAAAAGAAAGAGAGACAGCAAAAGTAGGAACACAAGCAGGAGGAGCCGGAAAGGGAGAAGCATACTTCCTGCTGAGCAGGTTAGCTGGCCTTGGCTTCCAGGGACTGAGTGCGGCACCGTCACTGCGCTCCCAACCCTCCTTTTATTTCCCTTGGGAGGAACACAGCTTTAGCAGCTTTTGTAGAGTTGTAAACTCAGATATGAGAGGTGAAGGAACTTGCCTGAGGCTGCGTGTTCTTTGCAGAAATACAACCATGAGGAGCCAGGCTGGCAGAGGCCGTCTGATTTCCAGTGTGCTGAAATGTGGGCAGAGTCAAGGAGGGCTCCCTGGAGGAGGTGAGTGGAGGTATGAGGAGCTGATCACACTTTCCCAGGTAATCCAGGAGAAAGTGGGAGACCGAATGAACACGAATGAGGCCAGAGTTGGCAGTGTTGGATAAAGATGAATCTGGATTTAGGTTTGGGGGAACTTTGCTTGAAAGGATCAGTGCGATAGGGGGAGGGGACTACTGGATAAGAACACACATTTCACCAGTGGGGGGAGAAATCAGAGCAGGAGATGAACCATGAGAGGCCATGGACCCAGAGAAACAATCTGGAGGTTTCAGTGGGGGAGGAGTTTAGGGGAGGGGGTAACAGAGTGATGGGTATTGAGGGGGCCCCCCGCTGTGAATGAGCACTAAGTGTTACACTTAACTAATGAATCATTGAACACTACATCAAAAACGGGTTATGTACTATACAGTAGCTAACTGAACATAAAAAAAGATAACTCATTGCCGGAGGTCTGTAAAAAACATAGGTAGTATTTGATCATTCTTAATGTTAACTGCAAATAGAAAATAAAGGGATTTCACTGAAAGGTTCTTTAAAAAAAAAAAAAGCACTCGAGGGGAGATGCACAATCTCCCAAAGGTGCCATGGAAAAGATTTTCTTTTCAGAGGGAGGCGTAAACAGGCTGGAGGGAATAGGTGTGGGGGAGTCAGAGGAGAGGATGGCCCACCGTAGATCTGGGAATGTTTTCCCTTGAGTTCAGCTGATTCTCAGGACGGTTCGCGGAGTTAGCTGTTCCTTGTTCCGATGCTCCGGGAAAATGCCCGAGTCTAGGGAAAGGGAGAGCCTGATGGGAGTTTGGTCAAGTCCCATTAGTGGTGTCTTGTCCAGATGGGGCAGTGAGGGCAAATAGTTCATCCAATGACTTAGAAGACAAAGGACGGGAAATGGCTGGGAAGAGGTCAGCGTTGGCTTTATTATAGGTAAGAGGCGGTCAGCTGGGAATTGCCAATATTTATTTTTTATCATTTTCAAAGATTTTATTTATTCACTAGAGAGAGCACACAAGCAAGGGGAGAGGCAGAAGGAGAGGGAGTAGACTCCCCGCTGAGCTGGGTGCCCTGCTGCGGGGGAGGAGGGGGGCTGGGTCCTAAGATCTGGAGATCCTGCCCCGAGCTGAAGGCAGCCACCCAACCATCTGAACCACCCAGGTGCCCCATGCATTGAGAATATTTTTAAGCGGAACCGTCACTACAGTGGAGTCAGGGGCTGGCAGGGGGCGTACTCACACCCCACCACTTGTGCTCAATTGCAAATCCAACAGGAAGACAGAAACCTTGTACTTGGATACAAGTTTACTATCCCTCCAGGAAAGAAAGGTTTCTTCCCTGCCCCCCAACAGCCCAGCCAATGAGAGAGGCTCACAACTCAGCCAACGACAAGCCACCATACTTGGCACTCCTGGTTTACTCCGGGGCCTGGGGGGGGGGCGGGGGTAGATGGGGACTTTTGGTTTAGGGACAGCCCTCCCAACGTCTTTTGTTCCCTCCTCTTTGTTCTAGAAACTCGCCTATGGTTTGCTTATTCCAGATTGCAATTCTCTGCTCCTCCTTAAGTTTTATATTGAAGGTTAACAGACTCTTATCATGACCTATGGGGGCGGGTCTCTGCAGGAAGCCACTCCCCTAGTTACAAAAGGGTCGATGGGGGCGGGACAAGAGTATCCCACCGCTGTGCGCCCCTGTGCGGAGCCCGGGGCTCGAGAACCTTCCAGGTGAGCAGACACAGGAGGAGCGGCAGGAGCGGCGGAGGGCGACCCGGGAAGGGCAGCCTGTCACCGGGGCTGGAGGACTTAGCCCACCACGCGGGCGGCAGAGCATCCGCGGGTGCTGTGGTCTTGCTGTCCCTGTCACCCGAGCCCGTGGCTTCAGTGGCTGGACCTCGACTGCCAGGTGCTCTTCTCTCCAGAACGGTGGGCCCCAGGCCCCGCCTTCTCCAAGAACAAAGCAAGAAGGCACAGCTGAGGAACCGGGGGACGCCGACAGGTGCTCTGACAACTTGCTGGGCCTTGGGGTTGACCGCTTCGCCAGGCAAGAGGCTCAAGGCTTGGAAGCCGCTTTGCTGGGAGGCACCAAGCAAAGTAAGGACTGGGACAAAAGCCCAGAAGTTTGGTAGGTGGGATCACCTTCTCGGCTCTCAAAGAGCCCTTCCACTAGCTGGGGACCGCGTTTGACGGTGAAAATCGAACTGGCAGCCGCCGGCTTGGGCGCGAATCAGGGGGAAACACGCGGTCTGGGTCGGCTTGGTAAGTTGCAGGTTTCCATTAGAAGCATGTGCTTAACTATAATTTAGTCTCACCGGTTGGTCTTTGCCTTGAAAGATCCATTTAATTATCTTTGCTTAAAACCTACAGGATGTAAATAGAAGCATCTGTGGAGGAAGACTATTAAAAAAATCACAATTTGGGGGCAAAAACCTGATTTCTTTTTGGTTGACCACAAAATATTTGGTTGACCAAGGTGCTTTTGGATACAAGCTGGCTGAGACTGTAGTTGTGAGTTTTCTGGAATACCTTGGGGTGCCTTTGGAGCGGAGCCTGGGGACACAATTGCTGGTCGTGGTGGCCGCTGGCACTGTGGGGACCCTGCTTCCAGCTTCGGAGAGGGTCGTGCTGCTCAGCTCTGGGGGACAACCTGGGGCACGGCAGGGACGGTCTGTTGATTTCCAGCTCCAGAGCCTGAGCCAAGCTTGGGGGATTTTCCTTTCACCATTAACAAGATTTGTATGTGATACAGGACACTATTCTGACCTCCCCTAAGTCTGTAGGGGAGGCTTGTATTTTATAGATGTTTATAGATGCCACTGAAATATAAACTCTGTGAGGGCAGGGATTTTTGTCTTTTGTTCACTTAGCAGCCCCGAATCCCTGGCACTGGGTAGGTAACGTGCCTGAGAGCCGAGCCAGAGTTTAGACCCGCCACTCCCTTCTCTTTCTGTTCCCCACTTTACATGACTGTCGCGAACATCTCCCCCTTCTGCCGGAGTAGCTGTGTGGCTGGCTTTGATGCGTTTCAAGCCCCTCAACAGGTGGATTCTGTGACTCGGGCTAGAATCACGTGGAAAGTACAGACCCCACCTGGAATGATTCTGCTCTCATTTTTGAATACGCTTCCTTGCACAGTTGGCCCTGGGGACCTTACTTCCTTCCTTTCCTGGTGGTGGCCCAACACTGTGGCCCATCCTGACTTCCCATGTTCTGTTGAAAACCTGCTCCTGAGCAGCACCCACCTGGGTGCCTGGCAAGGGTCCTCGATCAGCCCGGGGTGGATGGACGTGCACACTGGACCTGGTCGCCCCCTGCTTTTCTGATGCTCCTCTGGCCCGGGCAGTGCCAGGCTGGTAGGGGGTGGAGGATGTGGTTGGGGCAGAGCCCTGTCTTGTCTCAGGAGTGTGGCTTGACTGGTGGAATCCCCGAGGCCTTGGCACTGCCTCTCTCTCTGGAGCAGAGGGCCACTAAGCATTTGTGGGGGGACGGTGGGGAGCTGCAGCCTTCACTTGGTGTGAGTGCCCAGCCCATTATCTGACTGAACTCAGAAGAGAGGGAAAGACTCTTCACTGAGAGAGTCAGGCAAATAGAAATCCAAATGTCTGGCTTCCTGATGGTACTCAGTAAGAGGACAGGCTCAGCCGTGTGGGCGCGCGGAGCTCCCCACGTCGGCTGCATGGAGCAGAGTGAAAGAGATGGGAAGGGTGCCCTTCCTCTCCTGTGTCTGAACACTTGAGGCTCCTGGAACACGCTGTCTACGGCGCAACTCAGGTCTTTAGACCCGTCCACGTGGGGCTGTGTGTTTAGTGGGGTTCACTTTGGAACACTTACTCAACAGGGGGCAACATCCTCATGCAGGGGGAACACAGACCTGGGAGCCGGGCAGCTCTGGTCATAGTCCCGCCTTTGCCTCAACTGCCCCTCGAAGGCCCCGTCCTCACCTGTAAAGTGGGGGGGTTATAGCAATTCCTCCCGTAGAGGCCTTGCGAGGAGAAAATGGCACCATGCTTAAAAGATGCATTGCCCCGTTGCTGGTGCGTGGTAAGCACTCAAGAAATGCTCTTTGTTATTTTTATTTTTTTTCTGCAAATAATGGTGTTAAGTGATGTCATCTACCAATGATTAGCTCTAATGCTCCCATTATCTTCAATCATACAGTTTTTAGATGGTGGGTGTCATAAGACCTCTCCAGCTCTCGTATTCTGTGGTTCTCTTGGAGTGTGCTTGGTTCTGAAAACCACCTTCTCATTGGTCAAGCATTTCAAGAGCGTGGAATTCCTTAGCTCCTGTTCTTTGGGAAGAGCCAGCACCACACCCATGCTTCCTGGAAGACTAGAGATTTTGATCTTATGTGGGAAGAGATCCACTGGCTTCGTTGTTACACCAGTAGACCCAAAAGAGGCACACACTCTCCGTTTAACACGCCGTGTTCCTATTGGGTACAACTAATATTTAATCTTTCGCTGCTTTCTTTGGGCATTTTTTAAATAAATATTTTATTTATTTGACAGAGAGAAACACAGCCAGAGAGGGAACACAAGCAGGGGGAGTGAGAGAGAGAGAAGCAGGCTTCCCGCTGAGCAGGGAGCCCGATGTGGGACTCGATCCTGGATCTCGGGGATCATGACCTGAGCTGAAGGCAGTCGCTTAACCAACTGAGCCACCCAGGCGTCCCTTTTTTGGCATTTTTAAGCATCTCTTTCCTTGTGACTTTATCTGTGTTTGGGATTATTTTTCCCAGATGCTTTACCTGGCATTTATCCAGCTGGAATCTCATTTCCTTGTTTTTTGGTCTCTGTTTATAATCTCCTTTGGGCCATTTTTCTTATTTGCCTTTCTTCCCTGGTGTTCTTCAAACTGCCTGATTTAGTTATAAGGATGTCACAAATTAGCAGCACGGTGTGTGAGATTCCATTTGCCCATCTCTTTGTGGATTAAGCAGGATGCAGGTCTGGATTTTCCTGCTCTGATTTAGTATTTTAAAAAATAAGCCACTCATTCCATTAAGATATCCCCAGCCCATCTGACTCTTGTATAGTTTGGTATTTATCTGAATCTTGCCTGTAATTGGATAAAATTCAGTTAGTTTAGCCCAGAACCAAGTTATATCAATCAGTGATATTGTTATAATGGACATACTGGTACACTTTGAATTATATTTATTTTTTTCAAATGAGTGCCTGAATTTCAGAATTCTATGAGTTCTTTCAACTTTGACCTCTGCTTCCTGTTCCTTTAATTTTTTTTAAAATTGACTTTTATAATAAGAGTTTTAGATTATAGAAATTATTGGGGCACCTACCTGGGTGGCTCAATTAAGCATCTGACTCTTGGTCTCGGCTCAGTTCTTGATCTCAGGGTCCTGAGTTAAGCCCTGTGTGGAGTTAAAAAAAAAAAAAAGTAAATTAACAGATTTACAGAATTACTACCGGAATAGTACAGACAGTTCCCAAATACCCATACCAGTACCTTCAGTTGTTGCTATCTTAGATTAATACAGCATATTTGTCACAAGTCATGCACCAATGTTTAACTATTTTATTATTAGTTAAAGTTCATTCTTTATTAGATTTCCTTCCTTTTTACCTAATGTCCTTTTTTTCTGCTCAGGATTTCATCTACAGTCCCACATTACTTTGAATTGTTCCCTCTCCTCAGGCTTCTCTTGGCTGTGGCAGTTTCTCAGACTTTCCTTGTTTTTTGATGACCTTGACAGTTTTAAGGAGTACTGGTCTTGTATTTCTGAGAATGTCCTTCAATGGGGATTTGTCTGACGTTTTTCTTATGATTCAAATGGGGTTATGGGTGGGGAGGAAGACAACAGAGGTGGATGTCACATCCTATCAAGGGTACATACTATCAATAGGACTTGTTGATGTTGACCTTCACCGCCTGGCTGAGGTCATTCTGTATGTCTCTGCACTGTAAAGTTAGGCTCTGTCTCTCCCTTTCCCTACTGTACTATTCTGAAGAAAATCGCAGGCTCTTGCTACCTTCTTTTAAAGGTAGAATAGTTAGATAAATTATTTGGAATTCTTTTGCATGGAAGATTTGTCTAGTCTTTTTTATTTTTTTACTTACTTACTAATTTATTTTCACCATATGGATTTTACATCTTTATTTTATACTTTGGGTTATAACCTAAGAGTACTTTATTTTGTCACTCACATTTTTCTGGTGTTGGCCATTGGGAGCATTTTCAGTTAGCTCCTGTATTCTTTGCTATCCCCCATCCTTTCTTTTGTCAGCACTTCCTTGTACTACTGTATTCTCCAGGCTCATCTTGTATATTTCCTTCCCCAGCCCAAGAATCAGTCATTTCTGTAAGGAGCCCTGCTTCCTTTCATTGGAGAATGGCATTAGAAACCAACATCTGGGTACTGGGTGCACTCGGGCTATCATTTCTTTTGGGTCCTCTTAGCTGACAGAACAACAGAAATATGTGTGTATACTAAACCATGGCAGACACACAGCTACAAATATTTCTGTGTGTAACCATCTAATCTGTATCAAACTGAACATGTGGTTAGCATACTCAAGTCTCCAGCCCTAATCACTCCCGGGAGGATTGTCAGGCCTGCTCTCCTTGCTTATCCAGCTTGGGGAACCTGCCATTTGTTACCTGCTCATATAAAGGTATACTGGAATTGTTAACACATACCTCCATGGAAAACACTTTTATCAGCTGAGTTGCTTACGTATTCTTGCTGTTGCCTTTGGTCTTATAGCCTTTACTCATTTCCAGGGTTTCCTAGCTTGGTACCTTACTACTCACCCTATTCAGTGAGCTTCTTTCCTATGGATTTGAATGTATTTAGATTCTTCTACCACATTCTGTCTTCCATCTGGGGATCCCCCAATGATTTTTTTTTTTGATAATTTTGTCCAATTACTTACATCAAGATTGACTTTTTGTGCTGTCAAGTTTATGGGTTTTGACAAATGCCTATTGTCTTGTACTTACCATTACAATATCAAACAGAGTAGTTTTGCTGCCCTAAAAACCCTGTGTTCTACCTAGTCAACCTTCCCACCCCACCTGGAACCCCTGGCAACCACAGAGACAGCCGACCGTCTCTACTGTTTGCCTTTTCCAGAATGTCACAGAATTGGAAGCCCATAGAATGTAGTCTTTTCAGGGGGCTTCTCTCACTTAGCAATACGTGTTTAGGATTAATTCTTGTCTTCTCATGATTTGCTGGCTTTGAATAATATTCCACTCTATGGATATACCATAATTTGTTTATATATTCAACTTTT
The DNA here is from genome assembly GCA_004023965.1 of Spilogale gracilis. Lineage (NCBI taxonomy): Eukaryota > Metazoa > Chordata > Mammalia > Carnivora > Mephitidae > Spilogale > Spilogale gracilis. Next base: position 56,827 of record PITA01006006.1, on the reverse strand, counting down.
TTAAAAAAAGATTTTATTTATTTATTTGACAGAGAGAAACACAGACAGAGAGGGAACACAAGCCAAGGGACTGAGAGAGGGAGAAGCAGGCCTCCCGCTGAGCAGGGAGCCCGATGTGGGACTCGATCCCGGGTCTCCAGGATCATGACCTGAGCCAAAGGCAGTCGCTTAACCAACTGAGCCACCCAGGTGCCCCTATATATTCAACTTTTGGTGGATGTTTTGGTTACTTTCAGTTTTTGGCAGTTCTGAATGAAGCTGTCTTAAGTGTGTGTCCATAGTTTTTTTTTGTGTGTGTGAACATAGGTTTTCAGATCATTTTGGTAAATACTTATGAGTGCAATTGTTAGATCTCATGGCAAGAGAGTGTTTAGTTTGTGAGAAACTGCCTTCCAGAGGGGTTGTATCATGCTGCGTTTCCAACAACAATAAGAATTACTGTTGCTGTGAATTCTTTCCAGCAGTTGGTATTGTCAGGGTTTTTTAAAATTTATTTTAGCCATTCAGATAGGTGTGCACTGGCGTCCCATTGCTGTCTTACCTCACAATTCCCTAAGGACAGATGATATTGAGCACTTCTTTATATGCTTACTTGCCATTTGTATATCGTTTTTTTGTTTTTTTTGTTTTTTTTTAAAGATTTTATTTATTTGACAGAGAGAAACACAGCCAGAGAGGGAACACAAGCAGGGGAAGTGAGAGAGGGAGTAGCAGGCCTTCCGCCAAGCAGGAAGCTCAATGTGGGACTCGATCCCTGGTCTCTGGGATCATGACCTGAGCTGAAGGCAGTCACTTAACCAACTGAGCCACCCAGGCACCCCTGTATATCATTTTTGTTGAGGTGTCTGTTCAGATCATTGGCCCATTTCTTAATTAGGCCATCTGTTTTCTTACTGCTGAGTTTCCCAGTTCTTTGTATATCTGGATACAAATCCTTTCTCATATATGTATTTTTTAAAAAGACTTTATTTTTATATTTGACAGAGAGAAACACAGATAGAGAGGGAACACAAGCAGGGGGAGTGGGAGAGGGAGAAGCAGGTTTCCTACTGAGCAGGGAGCCAGATGCGGGACTTGATCCCAGGACTCCATCCCGGGACTCTGGGATCATGACCTGAGCTGAAGGCAGATGCTTAACGACTGAGTCACCCAGGTGCCCCCATCATATTTGTGTTCTGAAAATATTTTCTTCTACTCCGTGGCTTGATCTTTTCATTCTCTTAACTGTCTTCTGCAGAGCATGTTCTAGTTATAATAGGCCAACTTAGCAATTTTTTCCCTTTGTGGATCATTCCCCTAGTGTATTTAAAAACTCAGCACCAAATCTAAAGTTATGCAGATTTTCTCTGTTGTGTTCTTCAAGGTGTATTAGTTTTGCGTTTATGTTTAGGTCCGTGATCCATTTTTAGTTAATGTTTGTTTAAAGTTTAAGATCTGTGTCTGGGTTATTATTTTTGCATATAGTACTGGTTTTTTAAAAAAGATTTTATTTATTTGAGAGAGAGAGAGAGCGAGCATGAGAGGGAGGAAGGTCCCAGGGAGAAGCAGACTCCTCACAGAGCTGGGAGCCCGACGCGGGACTCAATCCTGGCCCTCTGGGATCATGACCTGAGTAGAAGGCAGTTGCTTAACCGACTGAGCCACCCAGGCATCCTCATTCAGTACTGTTGCTGAAAAGCCTATCTTTTTTCACTGAATTGTCTTTGCTTCTTTGTCAAGGATCAGTTGCCGTACTTGTGTGGGTCTCTTTTTGGGCTTTTTATTTTGTTCTACTGATCCTATGTGCCTCTTCTGTCACGAGTCTCATGCTGCCTTGATTACTGTAGACTTATAGTAACCCTTGAAATCAGATAGTGTGATTCTTTGAGCTTTGTTTTCCTTCAGTATTGTGTATGCTATTCTAGGTCTTTTGCTTTTTTTCCTATAAACTTTAGAATTATTGAGATCTACAAAATAGCTTGCTGATATTTTAATTGGGATGAAGTCAAATCTACACATCATGTTGGGAAGAATTTACATCTTAACAATACCAAGTCTTTCATCCCATGAATGTGGACGCTGTCTTTATATAGATCTTTGATTTTCATCAGTGTTCTACACTTTCCCATATGTCGCTCCTGCATATGTTTTATCGTATTTATACCATGTATTTCATTTTTTGCTCATTGCTGTTATAAGGAGAGCAAGTGACTTTGGTATATTAACCTTGTAATGTTGTTATACTCTCTTACTAGTTCCAAGAGTTTTTTTTTTTGTTTTTTTTTTAATTGTTCTACATTTACTTTTTTTAAATAAACATTTTATTTTTTTGTCAGAGAGAGACACAGTAAGAGAGAGAACACAAGCAAGGGGAGTGAGAGGGGAAGAAGCAGGCTTCCCGCAGAGCAGGGAGCTCGATATGGGGCTCGATCCCAGGACCCTGAGATCATGGCCTGAGCTGAAGGCAGACACTTAACGACTAAGCCATCCAGGCATCCCTGTTTTGCACTTTCTACTAAGAACAAAAATGTTTTATTTCTTCCTTTCCAATCTGCATACCTTTTACTTCCTTTTCTTATTTCATTTTCCTAGTTTATATTTGTTGTATGTTGTTGAATAGGAACAGTGAGAGGATATCCTTGTTTTGTTCCCAATTTAAGGAGAAATTGTTCAGTTTCACACCATTAAGTATGATATTAATTGTAGGCTTTTTGTAGATGTTCTTTACCAAATTAAGGAACTTTCCTTCTATTCCTAGTTTGTTGAGGTTTTGTTTTGTTTTAAAGATTTTTTTTATTTGACAGAGAGAAACATAGCCAGAGAGGGAGCACAAGCAGGGGGTGTGAGAGAGAGGGAGAAGCAGGCTTCCTGCCGAGCAGAGAGCCCGATATGGGACTCGATCCTGGGTCTCCGGGATCATGACCTGAGCCGAAGGCAGTCGCTTAACCAACTGAGCCACCCAGGCGCCCCTTGTTTTTGTTTTTTAATCATGAATGTGTGTTGGATTTTGTCAGATGCTTTTTTTTGGTGTCAGTTGATAAGACAATATGATTTTTCTTTAGTTTTTTAATATGGTGGATTACATAGAATTTCAGATGTTGAACCATCTTTGCATTCCTGGGGAAAATCCCACTGGGTCATGGAATTTATGCATTCTTGGATCTGACTTTCTAGTGTTTTTTGAGGATTTTTGAAGATATGGTCTATGTTTAAGAAGATATTGGTCTGTAATTTTCCTTTCTTGTAATGTCTTCCTGTCTTGTAATGCTGATTTTGTAAAATGAATTAGGGAACATTTCCACTGCTTTTATTTTTCTGGAAGATATTGTGGAGAAGTGGCATTATTTCTTACTTAAATATTTGGCGAAGTTCACCCATGAAACTGGATCTAGTGCTTCTTTTTTGAAAGAGTATTAATAATTAATTCAATTTTTTTTAAAAGATAGAAGACTGTTCAGCTGGTCTGTATACCCTTCTGTGAGTTTGTGTTTTATAAGGGATTATCACATTTTATCTAAACCATCAAATTTGTGGGCATAGAGTTGCTTGTATCTTCCTTTGTTATAATATCTGCATGTATAATATAAAATATCCATGTAACATAATTTCCATGGGATATTCCTACTATTGATAATTTGTGTTTCTTCTTTTTTCCTTGGTTAACTTGCCTAGAACTTTATCAAAATTATTGATCTTTTGGCTTATAGATTTTTCTCTTTTTTTCTCTTTTCAATTTTATTGATTTCTGGTCTAATTTTTATTATTACCTTTTCTTTCCTGCTCTTGGATTAACTTTCTCTTCCTTCTGTAGTTTTTTAAGATGAATGGTTAGGTAGATTATTGAAATTATAGTTTTCTTCTTTTTTAACAAGTGCAGTTGAATACTGTGTATTTTCCTCTGAGCATTGATTTCACTATCTTGATAAGTTGTATTCTCAGTTTAGCTTAAAAAATTTTTACATTTCCCTTGATACTTCCTTTGGGACCCATGTATTACTTAGAAGTATATTGCTTAAATTTCAAAGTTTTGAGAATTTTCAGCTATATTCTAGCTAGTTCAGTTCCTTTGTGGTCTTGTGATTTTTTATTCTTTTAATTTATTAAGATGTGTTTGGTGGCCTAGAATGTGGTCCCTCTTGCTAAAAATTCTATACAAGCTTGGGAAGAATGTGTGCTGCTATTATGGGATGGATGTAGTATTCGATAAATGGCAATTAGATCAAGTTGATTGATAGTATTATTCAGGTCTATTATGTCCTTGTTGATTTTATGTCTACTTGGCCTATCAGTTAATGACAGAGAAGTGTTGCCCTTGAACTTTAATAGTGGACTTGTCTATTTCTCCATTCAGTTGTATGTAATTTTGCCTCCTGTATTTTGATGCTCTGTTGTTAAGTGCCTACATCTTTAGGACTGCTGTGTCTTTTTAGAGAATTAACTTCTTTGTCACTGGGTGGTTCCTTGATAATTTTCCTTGTTTTAAAATCTGCTTTGTTTGAAATTAATATAGCTACTCCATCTTTCTTTAGACTAATATTAACATGGTCTTTTTCTCCATTCTTATACATTGAACTTTATAATCAGGTTCACATAAACAACGTATATTTGGGTCTTTTTTTTCCCCTGACAATTTTTGTGTTTAATTAAAGTAAACAATTCATATTAATGTGTTTATTGATGTATTTGGATTAATATTAATATCAGCTATGTTTATAACTGTTTTCCATTCATTATTGGAGCCTTCTCTGATTTGAGCATTTCAAATGATTATATTTTATCTATTCTTATTTTATCAGTTATACTTCTCTTAAAAATTTTAGGGACACCTGGCTGGCTCAGTTGGTTGAGCATCCAGCTCTTGATTTTGGCTCACATTATGATCTTGGGGTCATGAGACCAAGCCCCCTCATTGAGCCCTGTGTTCGGTGGAGAGTCTGTTCAAGATTCTCTTTCTTCCTCTGCCCCTCCCCTGCTTGCTTGCACATACACATGTGCTCTCTCTCTCTCTAAAATAAACCCTTAAAAAGTTTAATGGTTTATTTAAGAGTTTACAGTATTCATTTTTAAGCAATTTCAGTCTACCTACAAATAACATTATTCCACTTTATGTGTAGTGAGGTTATCGTATAAAGGAGAATTCCCAATTTCTCCCTCCCATCCTGTGGCATTGCTATTATTCATTTCATTTATCCATTTGGGTTAGTCACTGAATATACATTGCTATTATTACTATTTCACACAAATAGTTGTCTCTTAGATCAAGGAAGGATAAGAAAAATAAAAGATTTTGCTTTACTTTCATTTATTCCTTCTCCAGTGTGCTGCTTTTCTTTTTGTAGATCCATGTTTTTGACTTACATCATTTTCCTTTTGCTTGAGAAGAACTTTTAACATGTCTTACAGGACAGGTAATAAATGTCTTCAATTTATGTTTATCTAAGAAGATCTTTCTTTCACTTTCACTTTGAGGAGTAATTTCTCTGAATACAGAATTCTGGATTGGTGTTTTTGTTCTTTCAACAAAAGTTATTTCCCTTCAGTCTCTCATTCCTGCATGATTTCGGAAAAAATGCTAAAATTCTTATCTTTGTATAAGATCTAAGGTAAGGTGTTTTTTTCCTTCCTCTTGTTTCTTTTTTTTTTTTTTTTAAGATTTTATTTATTTATTTGACAGAGAGAAACACAGCCAGAGAGGGAACACAAGCAGGGGGAGTGAGAGAGGGAGAAGCAGGCTTCCCGCCGAGCAGGGAGCCCGATGTGGGGCTCGATCCTGGGTCTCCAGGATCATGACCTGAGCCGAAGGCAGTCGCCTAACCAACTGAGCCACCCAGGCGCCCCTCCTTCCTCTTGTTTCTTTTAAGATTTTCTCTGTCATTGGTTTTCCGCAGTTTGAATATGATATGAGGATAGGTGTTTAGATTTTTTGGTGTTTATCCTACTTAGTTTACTCTGAAATTCTGGATCTGTGATTTAGTATCTGTTATTAATTTTGGAAAGTTCTTTGCCATTATTATTCAAATACTCTATTCCATCTTCTCTCTTCCTCTGGGCGTTGTTTATATATTTACTTCTATATATATATTTATTATTTTTTTAAAAAGATTTCATTTATTTATTTGATACAGAGAAACACAGCTAAAGAAGGAGCACAAGCAGGGGGAGTGAGAGAGGGAGAAGAAGCAGGCTTCCTGTTGAGCAGGGAGCCCGATGTGGGACTCAATTCCGGGACCCAGGGACCATGACCTGAGCCGAAGGCAGATGCTTAACCACTGAGCCACCCAGGCATCCTATATTTATTTTTTGAGAGAGAAAAAGAGTGTGCATGTTGGGGGGTAGGGAGAGGGAGAGAGAGAATCTTAAGCAGGCTCCACACTGAGCTCGGAGCCCAACTCGAGGTTTGATCTCATGACCCTGAGGTGACCTGAGCGGAAATCAAGAGTTGGAGTCTTAACCAATTGAGCCACCCAGGGGCTCCTCCTCTGGATATTTTAATTACACACTTGTTATACCTTTTTAAATTGTGCTCTTAGGGCGCCTGGGTGGTTCAGTGGGTTAAGCCTCTGCCTTTGGCTCAAGTCATGATCTCAGTGTCCTGGGATTGAGCCCTGCATGGGGCTCTCTGCTCAGCAGGGAGCCTGCTTCCCCCTCTTTCTCTGCCTGCCTTCACTGCCTACTTGTGATCTCTCTGTCTGTCAAATAAATAAATAAAATAATTTAAATTGTGCTATCACTCTTAAGATATTCTACTTTTCTTATTCTGCACGTTTTAGTTTGGAAAGCTTCTGTCGATCTGTTTGTGAGCTCCCTGGTTCTTTAGTTGGCCGTGTGCATTCTGGGGATGAACCCATGATGGACATTCTACAGTTCTATTACAATATTGATCTCTTGCATTTCCTTTTAATCTTTTTTAGGATTTCTATTCCTGTGCTTACATTCCCACCTGTGGCTTGTTTGCTGGTCATTTGTTTCCCATTAGAACCCTTAAACATTAATGATAATTATTTTATGTTTCCTATCTGGTAACTCCAACATCTGTGTTATACCCCAGTCTGGTTCTGATACTTATTTTGTCTCTTTCAGACTGCGTTTTGTTGTAGCTGTTGTTTTACCTTGTGATTTTTAAGATAAAAGTATACGATTCACTGACATTCCATGCATTCATAGTGTCGTGCAACCACCACTGGTCATGAATAGAGCGGGCATGTGCGGGATGCATGAAGAAGGAGACATAAACGAGGCAGCGATCTGCAGGCTGAGCACTGCATCTGCAGACCCAGCAGAACCCAACATAGAGTGGTGACCAACTGAGTCTTGGGTGGATTAATGGGAAGAAGCAGCATCTGCTTTGCATTTCCCCCCCTGATATTTGGCTTTAACCTTTCTCAGGACTAGAGCTTTGAACCTTTTAATTAGCCTAGCGTATCTCAAACTTCATTGAGCATCAGAGTCCTTGGAGTTGTTAAAACTGTGCACATGTCTGGACTGGATTCTGAGATTTTATTTTTCTTTTTCATTCTGTCTCTTTTTTAAATTAACATAATGTAGTATTTGCTTCAGGGGTACAGGTCTGTGATTCATCAGTCTTACACAGTTCGCAGTGCTCACCATAGCACATACCCTTCCCAATGTCCATCACCCAGCCCTATCCCTCTGAGCCCCCTCCGCTCCAACAGCCCTCACTTTGTTTCCTGACATTAAGAGTCTCTCTTGGTTTGTCTCCCTCTCTGGTTTTATCCCATTTCGCTTTTTCCTCTCTTCCCCTGATCCTCTGTCTTGTTTCTCAAATTCCACATATCAGCGAGGTCATGTGGTAATCATCTGTCTCTGATTGACTTATTTCATTTAGCATAAACTCTCTAGTTCTATCCATGTCATTGCAAATGGCAAGATTTCATTTTTGATGGCTGCATAACATTCCATTGTACATAGAGACCACGTCTTCTTTATCCATTCATCTGTTGATGGATGTCTTGGCTCTTTTCATAGTTTGGCTGTTGTGGACAGTGCTGCTATAAACATTGGGGTGCTCTAACCACTTCCCAGGTGATGCTAATGCTGCATCCTGGACCCCCCTTGGTGGGGCTCTCAGTCCATTCTCTGGCTGAGTATTAAATGCCCTTAAGAATTGGATGGTTTCCTGGGTGCAGCAGCCGCCCCGTATCTGGTCACCGGGCTTTCCCAGGTGCATGTGCCCTGTGGCTGGAGCGGCAGCAGAATTAAGCAAATGCCGCCCTTGGAGTGCAGCAGACCCCTTAGATCCCGGGAGGGGTTATTAAAACCCCAGACACTTGGTTGGCACTCTGATGCAGGGTATACTGAATCAGAGGTCTCCCCGAGATCAGGGTGGTGTGAAGCCAGGTAATGACAGATGTGCCGCTGTTCCTCTCTCCACGCCCCAAAGGGATCAGCAAAGGGAAGTTCACTCCATGAACCTGGGAAGCTATGTTGTCGTAAGAAGCAGCCTAGAGTCAGGGCATCACATGTTTATGCCTCTTCTTCCAAAAATCTCCTTTAGCAGTAAATGTTGCAATGGGAAGATGCTTTTAGATGATCAGTGCTAGGGGTTCGGTAGCAGCCTCTTTTCCTGATACTGACAGAGACCTGGAGACGGCATCTCACCTTGAAGAGTCTCCTGGGGGAAAAGTTCCACTTCCCGAAGTGATTATTTAAATCAGACGCAGCTGTTCTCATCAGACAGCTGACACCTGTAGGCCTTGTAGGGCAGGATGGTAGCTGGCTCTTTGTTCCCCGGCGCATCCACACTCCGGGCTTGCTCGAAGACTTAATATTTGAGAACAGTGCTAGTAGTTCCATCAGGTATGTTTTCTGGGTAAGAGGCTAAAATAGCACACGTGTTGGCGAGAGGAATTCAGACCAGGAGCACAAGTCACGGGACCAAAATGCATTCAGAAAACTAGGCCAGCCTCACTTCTGTCCAGTATGGCCATCCCATCAAAGGTGGACCCTGGGAGTTTCGTTCCCGTTGTCATCATATGCATGTTCTAACAGCCACAATTCTTAGTGTGTTCACGGTGGTCTTATAAATGGTGAGAACCTTCACGCCCCAAGATCTTATGCTCCAAAGAAGCAATTACAGCTTCGAACATATATTTTATTAACCTCAAAAATGGAATATGTGACCTGTAGACTCAGGGTATTTGTTTGACACATCAGTGAGTTTTTATATATACTTATATTCACGAAGGAACCTCACTACTCACTCTAGCCGGGCCCCAGCTTCTGCCCCCCTTCACCTCCTCACCCATAGCGTGGCTGGCTGGACACCGTTACACAGGCTGTGCAGAGGAATCCTGGGTCCACTGGTTTTCTGTGATAAAGAAGTTTCCATGGAGCTCCAGGATTCCTTCCATGTCCCCGACTCCCCTCTCCACCTGTAGCCTGGAGTCCCCCCGAGTATCTAGCAGCGGGTGACAGTCTCATTTATGTCTGTGAGGACCAGATCAGGCCCACAGTCATGTAGGGTCTAAAAGTCACTTCATCTTTCCCAAGAGCCTGTGGGACTCCGCGTTCCAAGTGCTTTTGCCGAGGAAGATTAAGATTCACCTGAACCCCTCTTCCTTGGGGTCTATGGGCCCCAGGACCTGGCATTTCAGTTTGCTCTGGAAGCTTTAAAATGCAACAGATCCTCTCCACAGGATTGAAAATCTTTTTATATTTGAGTCAAGTTCAGAAAGTTGTTCTGTTTTAGAAAGTGGGTAACTCTGTTTGTCCCCAGCCCTGAGCTGTTGAATTTATTGCTTCTGTTTTCCTGTAGGTGTAAGGAATAAATTAGCGTACAGTTCTCTCCTAAATGCTTGATTCCAATTAATCGCCTTTGTGTGTCTGAGTGCTATCTTTTATGTTTGAAGGCATGATGGTGGAAACAAATGGGGTGGCTGTTTGGGATTAAAAGAAAAAAAACAACTTTCCTTGGTGCCAGGAGGATCCAGCAATACCATCATTGCCCATCAGCAAACAGTCACTGACTTGCTTGGGTTTCTGTGCTTTGAAAACTCACTGTGACTGGTTGTCCGATATGCCCCTGGGCTGCCCTATCCAATATGGAACCCACCAGCCATGTGTGGCCGTAGGCACTGGAGATGAGGCTACTTCCCGTTGAGCTGGGCTCTAAGTGTCAAATACACTCAGGACTTGGAAGACTCAGTAGGAAAAGAAATTAAAAAGACGTCATTAGGATGGTTAATATCGATTATGTGCTGTAGGAATAATACTTTGGATATGATGGGTGCAAGACAGTATACCATTACAATGAACTTTACCTGTTTCTTTTTATTTTTAAATGTGGCTACTTGAAAATTGATCATTATATGGCTGAGATTACTTTTGTTGGACAGGGATAGTCTAGACCATTCAGGTTATGGTTCAGTTCAAGCAAGAATGTGCATTTTTTATGGTGCGTGCTCACATTCTGGTTGTCCCCTGCATAGGAAAGCGTCTATGATGTGAATTTGACTTGAAGTTCTTTTTGACCCCCAGCCTGTAATGCTGTTGGAAGAGTTCTAGCATTTTACAAAGGACCTCTGGGAATTTTTTGGTGCATAAAGAATATAACTGGTTATAGTGTTAGCTCAACCTTCTAAAAGCCTAAGAGGGACGTTGGTAGTCCTGAGTTTGAATGAGTCACATGTCTGTTTATTGACGGCCACAGGTAGTATCTCTGCTTTATGCAAATGAAAACCTGAATTCGATTTGTTGGTTGGAATAACATTTTTGAAATACATATTTACTACCTGGGAAAAACTGGCTGAGTTTCCCAAATGTAGAAAACCTACGTTAGAAAAGACAATGAGATTAAGATGAGGGAAGTATTAATGTGGAAATAAGAAAGTGTTAAGGGAGTTGTGATTGTAATTTATAAAACAGTGAGTTCTGTATGTAGTCAATTGCGATAGCACACCTCGCTAAGGGCTTCATTGTAGGACATTAGCTCCCTTGAGGTACTTCCCTTCCAGATGCCATGAAACTACTTCTGTGAGTTCCCCCATGGTTTTTAGATTTAACAAATAGAAATTCAGGACACCCAGTTAAATGTGAGTATCAGATAAACAATGAGTAATATTTAGTGAGGGTATATTCATGTAGCTTTTGGGTTTTGCTTTTACTAAAAGTGATTTGTTGTTAATCTGAAACAAGGAATGTTGGGGAGCTCCCCCTCATCTTTCACCCTGATCTCCTGTAGCTTGGGGCTCTGTTGCTTCTGCCCCTGGCAGCGTTGTCCCCTCGAGTGGGCTCCCAAGCAGGGTGCAGCTGTGAATGCTTCCTGGGGCCCTGGGGAGGAAGGCTGTGGGAGCCTGAATCATGTTTCTAGGGGTGGTGCTGCCTTAGTCCCTGGACCCCGTGAATATGTTATCCTGCATGCCAAAAGGGACTTTGCTGATGTAATTAAGATTCTGGCCATGGGGAGCTTCCCCTGGAAAGATTGGGGGCACTCAGTGTACTCACCAGGGATCTCAGAAAGGAAGGCGAGAAGGTGAGAGTCAGAAAAGCAGATATGAGGAGGGAAGTGAGTCGCAGGGATGCAGCCATAAGCCGAGGATGCGGGAGCACTCCAGAAGGCGGGAGAGGTAAGGAAACTGAGCCTCCGGAAAAAGCACGAGCCTTGGTTTCAGTTCCCTAAGACCCACTCTGGACTTCTGACCTGCAGAAATGAAAGAGTGGCTTTGCTTTGTTTCAAGCTGCTAAGTCTGCGATCATCTGTTAAGGCAGGAAAAGGAAAGTAATACCAGGGATGAGCTGGTGTTCTCCCTGGCTCCTCAGGGCCCTGGGAGCCCAGCAAAGACCAAGTTCTGACTTTTAGGAAAATATTAATGATGGGTCCGTGATCATAGAGGGTGAAAGGATTCTCCTGCAGAAAGACCTCTTACCTGCCCCCTCCCTCCCTGGGTTCAAAGCTATGTCCGCCTTACTACCAGCGCACAGCTGCGACGAGCTGGCCCAGACCCCGAGGCTAAGAGGACATTTTCCCCTTTTCCCCTGGGAAGGATAAGAAGTCCACCCAGGTTCGGGGCACCTGGGTGGCTCAGTTGGTTAAGCGACTGCCTTCGGCTCAGGTCGTGATCCCGGAGACCTGGGATCGAGTCCCACATCGGGCTCCCTGCTCGGCAGGAAGCCTGCTTCTCCCTCTCTGACTCCCCCTGCTTGTGTTCCCTCTCTCGCTGTGTTTCTCTCTGTCAGATAAATAAAGAATATCTTAAAAAAAAAAAAAAGAAGTCTACCCAGGTTTGATTTCATCAGAATCATTGATTTACCTTACCACCACAAGCCACCAGATAGGAATATATTTCTCCAAGTGGGGCTACCAGGTCTTAAATCCTACCTGCCCTCCAGGCTGGGCTAGGCTGAGGTGAGCCCCATGTTTTTTTGAGCCCCTCTTGGAGGGAGGTGATGCATAGACCTGCACGTCCTTCCTGCAGATCTTGATACCCCATCCATGCCTCTCCAAACTGCTGTGGGCCTACACCCACCACTCTGTAAGAAAACATAAGGATGGGGCGCCTGGGTGGCTCAGTGGGTTAAAGCCTCTGCCTTCAGCTCAGGTCATGATCTCAGGGTCCTGGGATCGAGGCCCTCATCGGGCTCTCTGCTCAGCGGGGAGCCTGTTTCCTCCGCTCTCTTTGCCTACTTGTGATCTCTCTATCTGTCAAATAAATAAAATCTTAAAAAAAAAGAAAACAAAAAAGAAAACAAAAGAATGTATGGATGAAGGGCAGGTAAAACCCTCACTTAGGAAAAAAGCACTTTTCCATCACTAACACCCTTCAGAGGCAGCGGCTCTCTCTGTCCACAAAAAAACATCATCTTGGAGGACTATGTAGAGGGGCCTGGCAGCCAAAGTCACGTTTTCTCAAACCCCTCACTGGTAAAGTGTTTTTGCTTTGCGAATACCCAAGGCCCTTGGCTGGTTTCCTTGGACCTAAGGAGCAGACCACATCAATATGCAAATTCAAGCAACTCCTGCTTAGAAAGGAAGCTGTTCGCGAATGTACATAAGTTTTCCTGATTTCTCTTCATCTGGGTTCAAAAAACTTTAGTGACTCATCTCACATCAGGCTGTCATGCTTTGCAGTTCTGGAGTGAAATGAACTTAGTCATGGTCTTCTAGATCTAGAGTGAGGAGTCCCCCAGAAACAAAGAGGAAGTGGTTTTGGGTTGACAGGTGGGGGGTGAATCCTGTGTTTGTAGAGCTGGGACCTTGGCCTCAGTTGCAAGTGACAATCCTAGACAATGGGTAGGTAGGTTCGTGGTACTGTTACTCCATGGGTGCATTTTCCTAAAATTTTTGCCTTCTTACAGGCATTTCTTGATTTCTTGCTAAAGAGGGAAGTTATTGCTTTTAAGCAAGGCTGCCTATGGATTGGCACGTGATGCAGAGTTGGTGTTTAGAAAACACATTTGAAGAGGATGATGGTTGAGAGGGGAAGGCAGGAAGAGGAGTCAGTGTGTTGTAAGATTTCTGGTGTGTGGTTTGGGGAGAAGAGGGAAGGGAAGGCAGAGCCCTAGGGACTCATAACTCCAGCAAGCGTGCCACTAGTTGCCTCTAGTTTCTTGCAGAGTATTCCAGAGAATGAGGAACCCTGGCCGTCTGACCATCTTATTGTCCGTACTGAGAAAGCGAGAGGAGCTAACACCCCACAGAGGAGGCTGGCCTTCATGTGCCTGGCCCTGAGGAAGCCTTTTGGGAGCAGGGTGGGAGTGGGGGGGTGGTTAGAGAGAGACTCTGTTGAGCGTCATGGTAGATCTTCCAAATCAGGAAACAGTATGGGAAAAAATTCCAGGGTAAAACATTTTCTTTTGGAAAATTAATGATAATGTCAAAAAAAAAAAAAAAGACTTTTGTATTTTTAAAAAGATTTGATTGATTGATTGATTGGGAAACAAGAAGACTATGCCCTGAGCACAGTCAGACTTGGGGCTCTGTTCCATGACCCTGAGATTATGACCTGAGCTGAAATCAAAGTCAGAGGCTCAACCGACTGAGCCACCCAGGTGCTCCCCAGAAAGAGACTATTTATTTATTTATATTGAAATTCAATTTAATTAACGTATAGTGTATTGTTAGTTCGGGGGTACAATCCAGCGGTTCATCAGTTGCATATAACACCCAGTACTCATCACATGACCTGTTGAATGCTCCTTGCCCAGCTGCCCCATTCCCTCACCCACCACCTCTCCAGCAATCCTCACTTTGTCTCTATAGAGACTTTTAAATGCAGGGCATCCCCGAGTGCCACCCAGAGGTCCACTCATGTTCCCTCTTCCAGCCCACCAGGAAGAAGTCCCTGGGTGTGTTCAGTTTCTGTTTCTGTCAGACCCATGGTCTCTCTGCTCTGTGCCTAACTGCCCCTGCCCTAGATTCCTGCACAGGAAACATTTGTGTGGGCAATGAACGTGAAGGGAAGTTAGGGGACTGGCACTGATTTGCAGTTCACAGTTAAGTGTTAACTACTGTGTTTCTTTTTTAAAGATTGTATTTATTTATTTATTTTGAGAGAGCAAGAGAGCCAGCACACGCGAGGGGGGGAGATACAGAGCGAGGGGCTGAGAAACGCCCACAGCCTCCCCGCTGAGCACAGAGCCCTATGCGGGGCTCCACCTTATGACCTGGAGATCATGACTGGAGCTGAAACCAAGAGTCAGACACTCAACTTACTGAGCCATCCAGGCATCCCCACCGCTATGTTCTTTAAAGCTTTGGGGACCCTCTGTTTCAACTTCTCTGTTTCGTCTCTCTCCTTGACCCCCAAATGCAGAACAGCTTGACCACATCTTTTGTTGACTTGTTTCCAGCCCAGTGGACATTGAACCCCCATCAGCGGATCATCAGGGTATCTTCCTAAAAAAATGGAACCACTAATCTCCCTGAAAGAATGTCAATATTTCCATTAAGATAATTTTAAAAGCCACACTCTAGAAACAAATACGGATATCTACACTTTAAAATCAGATTATAGCAAACTACATTTTTGTAACATATATGAAAATTCAATCTTACGTTAGGTTAATAACAAATTAGTATTATTTCTCTGATTAATGGATTAAAAAGATTCAATAGGAGAAAGTACTGTCGAGCATCAGATTATCTTATTATCTTCGTCAAATATTTCCTGCGAAAGCAATAATTACTGTAGTCAAATGATCAAAGCCAAAATGAACCACAAGACAAATATTGTAGTTAAACCCTCCAGTTCCTCCCGCATTGGCATTTGCCTACAAAATATAGGTTTCTGAGCTCTTCTAATTAACAGAGGAGTTCGTTGTTAGGTGTGATAGAAATACGATCCCTCCCCAAGATACTCCATTTAAGAAAACTCTCAAGTTGTGGATATACACTATTTATGGTCATGCAATATCATTTTCTAAGAGGGAATTAGAAACGTACTTCAGAAAACCAGCAGCTGCATAATTTGCAGTGAAGATATACCACCCTGGAGTATTTGTAAGCTGACTTATTAGCATATATGCCAGAGACATTTGCATATTATAATTTTTAATTAGCCTGGTGATTCCACATGGAAACTTTCAGTTGAAAATCTTCATGGGAAATTCTACTTCCCGTTCTTCGGGGTAGAAAAAAATTTTTTTTCCAAAAATGCCTTCAGAGACTGGCTTACAAAAGAGAAAAGTGTCTTGTATCATCTTTCCCAGCAAAGCAAGACTTTTTCCTGGAGAGGAAGCGTTCCCCTCTCTGCACACCAAGTGACATTGGACCTGTGGTGTCTCACTGACAGTGTCGCCTTCTTGACATTTCTTTATCTTCTGCTCCTCTGACCTCAGAGGCCCCAGGCCAGCACCAGCTACGCAATTTGTGGGGCTTCTTTTTTTTTTTTTTAAGATTTTATTTATTTATTTGACAGAGAGAAACACAGCCAGAGAGGGAACTCAAGCAGGGGGAGTGAGAGAGGGAGAAGCAGGCTTCCTGCCGCACAGAGAGCCCGATATGGGACTCGATCCCCGGACCCCCGGATCATGACCTGAGCTGAAGGCAGGTGCTTAACCAACTGAGCCACCCAGGCGCCCAATTTGTGGGGCCTCTTATTCAAAAATTAGTAATTGCAAGATGGCTCTACAGAACCTCAGGGCAAGTTCAGGGTTCTTCTGGACGCGAAGCTCCGCGTGGCTGCCTGGGCCACATTCCCGGAGCCCTCACACCTCGTTTGGCTCTGTCTACCCTGTCAACCTGTTCAGACTTGCCAAATCCACCTTACTTTCCCAAACCTTCTATTTCAACTCTGGAAACAAAATCATCTCCTCTCTTGGCCATGGAAACAGTATTCCCAAGCTTTCTGGGAATTAAGAAATCAGTTGTGGCTTTCCTTGTATTTGTTTCAGTTTCTGTAGATCACTACTAATCACATATTCAGGCGGCATTTCTTTCTTCTATGGGCGTTTTGTAGTTCACAACATAAACCCTTATGTAGCATTGTTCTATTATTCCATATGAATTGGATTATCACTCTTTCACAAAGTTTCAAGATGAGTGTTGTGGTTGCCAACTAAGCAAATCCATCTAGATGATTCAGAATAGAAACCTCGAGTCTAGGGCAGAGTTCTGAACATTTCAGGAGGATGAAAACATCAGGAGGCAACAAGGTTCATTTCAAAGGAGGTATGGAATCCACTCCCAGGGAATTTATTTTAACAAATGGATTTATCACAGCAAAGAAGTATGGCGTGCTACTAAGGGAGAGATGCAATGTGACATTCATCATGGAGCAAGACACAGCCTGCTCTCTAGAGGAACTTATGATCTAGTGGAAAGAATGGGCGTGTTTGCCCATGGTTCTAATAAAGGCAGCAGAAAATCAGGGTTCCAGGAAGCCTTCATGACAGGTGGATTGCAGCTGGGGCTCAAATGATATTGCCAAGTAGAGATAGGAGGTGGGGAAATGTGCTCCAGGAAGAGGAACCTGAGTGAGCAAAGGCCCGGAGCAGAGAGAGCTCAAGCCGTGCTTGGCCAGTGGAAGATATTCTGGTTATGGGGGAGGGAAGTCATTAGGTATGAGGGAGGAGGAGGAAACAAAGCTGGCAGTGTTGGCCAGGATGAGTTCAGAAAGGGACTTGAATTCCACAGTAAGGGGATTGAGCTCTACAGAGAGCAAGCTGAGAGGTGGCTGTGAGAGCTGGAGGCTTTGAAATTTGGGGTTGCACCTGTAACTTAAGACCTGCTGGGCACCTGTGTTAGGAAGAAGAGATGTGGGGGAGTAGGAGTGGGCAACAGGAAGGCTGGTGTCCAGGGGAGGTACATAATGACCTGAGCAAATGTGGCAGCAGAAAGAATGGGTGTGTGTGTGAATAGCGCTGGTAGGGAATAGAAGGGAGTACTCAAGAGGGATGCCAGGGTTTTGGGTCTGGATGACTGGAATGACATTGGCCCAACTGGTTGAATGACAGGAGTTTGAAGTCTGAGGAGGAAGGTGATGATTTAGCTGGGCCTGGAGTGAGTGAGCTTGAGGGTCTGCTGGGACATTTAGATGAAGTTACCCCATAGACAATGACAGTGTGGCCCTAGACCCTCTGGAGTGGCAGGGAGGGGTTAGCCACAACCACTTGGGTGGACAAGGTCAAAGAAAGAGGATGTGGGGAGAGATGGGAAAGACTTGGGCCAAGAGATGGGTCTTCACTTACGGGGCATGGAGTGGGGGGCAAGGGTGATGAGAGAAGAAAACCCTTCTGCTTGGAAGACCTCATGGTAGGAGGAAGTATTTTCTGCTCGGGGAGCTAGTAGAAAACAACCTGTGTGAGCGGGAGAGCCACGGTGGAACAGGGAGGACGAGCAGGTGGGAAAAGATGCCGGCGAGGAGGCCAGGTCTATGTGAATGGCTGTTTGAGTGAACGCTCTTCTCTTTGCCATACAGAGGCCACAGATGTGATCTGGGAGATGGGGGTTAAATTAATGGGTGCTGCCATGGTAAGACTTTGCAGTGTATAGGTCTCTCCAACCGTCAGAACTACCTGGTGACGCCATCAGCCCCGGAGATGGCAGGAGGCCAGTGTCATCTCAGGGGAAGTTGGGCACCACATCCTGCCTGGAGACTGAGCCAATTTCCTTAATCCATTTTGCCTTCTTTTTGCTCTGATGCTTGATGTCTCTATAACCAATGCCTCAGCATCTAGATATTGATGTTTTTTGTGTGCTGGAGATTGTTTTATGTTCATAGTTCTTCCCCATGTATTTGCTCCTCACTGTGGCTGTATGGTTAGGGCAGTTACTGGTTTCTACTGGTCTGACCAGCAGCCTGAGCCTTGGATGCTGGGTGATTGACCACGGCCACACAGTGACTGAGCCATAACATGAGACATGGGATTAGACTTTCCCAGTGGGCTCATGATGTCTTTGTGATGCTCTGCTTTGAGATGGCAGAGTTTCAGCCTTCAGTGTGAGGGTGGGATTTGAGGTCAGATCTGCAGTAGTTGGCTGAGTTTGGTTTCTTACTGATTACTCCAAAGAGTGGGACTTCTGTTTTTGGAGGTATTCTGGTCCTGATGGCATTGGGCAGGTTTTGTGACCTTATGCATGGTTGTACTCATACACAGGGTCATGCGAATGGACCATCTGATGCAAGAAGCCCCAACAAATATGGGGAAGGCAAAGCAAAGGGAGGCTAGGAAGAGGAGGTAAATTATGCCTGATGTGTACTTAGCATTACAATAAAGGCAGTGCCACAAGCCGAATAAATCCAATGTATTTTTCTGATTGATAACTGCTCCTTTGTCATCATGCAGTGAGATCAGGTTCCCTTCATGCCTCCATTCCTTTCATAAAGAATCCATTAGTGAATCTTCAATTGTTCTGCTACACAGTCTGCAGGAAGCAAAGTTATTTCAGTTGATGGAAAATCTCCTTTTTACTCTCCTAACTATTTAGACAAGGATCAGATCCTAGAACACTAATAAACTTTTTAAATATCATGTAAAATACTGAAGAAAATTTTCTATGGATTTTCTGTATAATCAACATTTTGATGCCTATGTGCAGGATCCATCCCTATCCATTCACTCATTCCAGAAACTTCCACAGAGAATCTACCATGTGCCAGGAATCGGGATAAATCCTGGGTACTTTCACCCATCTACCTTGTTGAGACTGGGCATGTTTAGGGCTATCAACCCCAACAAGAAGAGCCTTACTAATAACGCCATTATCAAGTTGCCTTTGCTGAGGATGGGCCCACCAAAGAGCTTTGACTTTTACAATTTTTAATTAAAAAAATTAAAAATAATGGCAAAGTTATGGAGAAGTTGCAAGTGGAATATAAAGAATGTTGGTTTCCTGGACCATTTGAGAATAAGTTGCTAAGTTGATATTCATCTTCTCTGAATACTTCAGGGAATTTTTTTATAGAGAAGGCAGCATTTGACAACTATCTTGAAAAATGAAGACACTTTGGATATCTAGGGTGGGCGAAAGGGTGTTTCAGAGAGAAGGATTACTTTGAACAAAGCCAAGTACCTGGAATATTATGAAGCACACACAGGAGGTAAAAATCATGAAAAGGAAGATCAGATCATGTGTCACTTAAGAGTCTCGTTTGGAAGAGACACAATCCAACACCAGGCAGCTAGAGAAAAGAAACCTATTGTTTCACTTAAGGGAAAAGTCAGGGGTATCTTTAGACATGGTTCAAAAAAAAAAAAAAGTTCCAACCCTGTTTCTTCACATCTTGTCACTTGCCTTCATTTATGGACTTCATCCCAGACAGGCTTTCTTTTCATGATTACAAAAGGGCTGCAACATCTCTAGATCTCACATTTTTTTCAGGAGAAAGTGTGTCTTTCCTAGGACACCCAGAAAAGTCTCATTGCATCTCATTGCCTCTAACTGGTCATGTGCATATCTTTGAACCAACCAGGGTGTGAAAGGGAATGTGATTTACCCACTGATTGACTTAGATCTCGTTCATGTGCTTCACCATTGGAGCTCACTCTCTGCAGTGAGGTCACGTCTCCAACAACGAGGAGTGAGAGCTTGGTAAAGGTGGTTTTCCACAGGGAAATAAAGGTATGGCTGGACAGGAAGGAGGACTAGACTCCAGGAGGTCATGGCCAAAAGCTGAATGTCTATAACAGGATATGCTCACTGTGGACATTCATTGTTTTCAATGTCTATTCAGGGTGTTGGTGGTGGTAGTGATGGTGATGGTGATGATGATCGTGATTTGTTCTGTGCTAGACATTGTCCCAATGCCATTTACTCACACGAACTAGTTTTTTATGTATACCCAGCACAGTACCGAGCATACACTGGGCACTCAATAAAGCCTGTTTTCACCACTGTTGGTAAAAGACACAGACCTAAGGGCAGAGTGGCCATCAGGGGTATTGGGAATCAGCCATTCTTGGGGTGTGTGATGCTTCCATTGTTTAAAGTGTTTGGAGCTCAATAACAGGCAGCTCTTGACTATAATGCCTTGATATAATTCAGGACACAGGGGATTTGGATGAATCCTGTAGGGTAGGACTCTTCAGCTAAACAGCAGTTCACTGAACTGCAGAAATTGGAATTATTAACTTTGATGACCTCAGTTAACAATTCCAAGGATAAACCTATTCATTACCTTATTGCTATTACCTGGGAGTAAGATGATATTATTTCAAATTAGATGCTGAGGAGAAGCATGGGAGTGCAAAGAAGAGGCTACTAGCTAATTTTGATATTGTTATAGCAGGGGATCAATAGATAAAAGCTCTCAATATGGAGGAATTAAAGAATTATAAAATGGTATTAGTGTAACGGTAACTACTTTTACAAAAATAATTCCTAATTTCCAAATGATAAAGAACAGAAAGATAAACCGAAGAGAACGCATACTGAAAGACTGTTACGTGTATTTCAATGTATGTCTCTATTTGTGTATAGGTGTGTATATATGCATGTAAATATACAAATACACAATATGAAGATGAGGCAAAATCTGTTGATTATAATAATAAATGGATGAGCCTATTAAAAAGATTCACAGATTTGGCTACCGAAGGAGAATCCCAACACTATGCCCGAATAAGAGACACTCCTAAAAAAGAGAGATCTAGGGAGGCTAAAAGTTAAGGAATGGACAAATGTACACTAAAGTCAAGGGTAAGTAAAATAAAAAGAAAGATAAAAATGCATGAAAGAAACCTTGGTATTTGGCAAGGTGGAGTTCAGATCAGAAAGCAGTGTGAACGACCAAGACAGTTTATGATGTCAAGGCTCCAGTGCATTCACATAGCTACTAGTGTTCAGGCTCTCAGTAATACAGCAACAATCTTATAATGCAGAATCTATAAAAAATTCAAAGAGAAGTCATCAAACACGTTAACATTAGACTTAACTCATTTCTCTCCATTGAAGGTCTACCATGTGGACAAAAACTTAGTAAGAATATAGAAACCCTTACCAGTAGGAGCAATGAGGTAAATCTTATGTATGATCTAAAGAACAAGGTAGGAGAGGACACCTTATTTTATTTTTTTAAAAGAGTTATTTATTTGGGTCCCCCGTGTGATTCAGTTATTAAGCGTCTGCCTTCGGCTCAGGTCATGATCCCAGAGTATCAGGATCGAGCCCTGCATTGGGTTCCCTGCTCAGTGGGAAGCCTGCTTCTCCCTCTCTCCCTTGTGTCTCTCTCTGCTTGTGTTCCCTCTCTAGCTGTGTTTCTGTCAAATAAAGAAATAAAATCTTAAAAAGAAAAAGATTTATTTATTTCACACAGGGAGAGAGAGAGAGCAAGTAGGGAGAGCAGCAGGCAGTGGGAGAGGGAGAAACAGGCTTCCTGCTCAGCAGGGAGACTGACTTAGGTCTTGATCCTAGGACCTTGGTATCATGACCCCAGCCAAAGTCAGATGCTTAACCGACTGAGTCACCCAGGCACCCCCATTATACTTTTAAAAAAGATTTTATTTACTTAGAGCATTCACTTTTGTGGGGAGGGGCAGAGGGAGAGAGAGAGAATCCCAAGAAAACTCCCAGCCAAGTGTGGAGCCCAAGACAGGCTTGATCTTAAAACCCAAGACCATGACCTAAGTCAAAACCAAGAGTTAGATCCTCAACTGATTGAGCCACCCTGGCGCCCCAAGACACCTTCTTTTAAAGTACACTTTTAACATTAAGAGAATTGACTAAATCTTATCCCACAAGGAAGATCTCAATGAATTTAGAGGAATAAAAATAATACAAGTAGGAGTCTCTGGTCACAAAAAAGCCAGAAATTGATATTAACAAGAACGTCCTTCGACAACAAGCTCTGGTAAGAAAAGCCAAAATCAATGAGTGGGTTTCTACCAAACTAAAGGAGTCCTGCATAGAAAAGGAAAATATTGAAACAGCAGCCTACAGAATAGGAAAGAATATTTGCAAACCATATATCTGGTAAGGGGTTCATAAACAAAATAAATAAACTAAAAAAAAAACCCCACAAAAACCCTTATCCAAAAACCCACCACCATCACCAAACCAACCACCAAAAAATCGTCTATTAAACAACTCTTGGGTTAAAGGAAACATACAAATTGAAATTACAGGAGTTCTTAAAGGTCAGTACAGGTTAAAGTATGACCTATCAGAATCTAAGGGATACAGTGAAATAGTTACCAGTGAATAACTTGTAGTATTAAATCCACATGGCAATAATAATTAAAAAGAAATAAGCACCAGTGCAGAAAGCTAGAAAAAGAACAATGTAGCAAATTAAAAGAGAGGGGAAGTTTTGATAACCAACCATAGAGAAGTCAGTACATCAGGAAATAGAAAAGCAGAGGGGACCTGGCTAGCTCAGTTGGTTAAGTGTCTGACTTTTGATCTCAGATCAGGTCTTAATCTCAGGGTCATGAGTTCAAGCCCTTCACTAGGCTTTATGTTGGGTGGGGACCTACTTAAAAAGAAACAAAAAGCAGTAGAGATCTAAGGAAATTGAAAAGTGGATTTCTTTTAAGTAAAAACCAACACAATGGATAATCCACCTGCTGATCAACTTAAGACTTGGAGAAAGCAACTTAAGAGAAATTCACAACTTAGTTGTGACAAAGGGTGAAACTCAGAAAATAAAAAAAAATACAACTCTATGGGAATAAATACAAAACCTTAAATAAAATGGGAAAATTTTTAGAAAAATCCAACCCACTAAAATTGAACCTAGTAAAGACATTAAGTCTGAACAGACTGATTACCACAGAACAGAAAAATAAAGAACTATCCTCCCCAAGAAGCATCAGGTGTAAGAGATGCCTTGCAATTCACATCTCCTAACTATTCTAGGGGGTAAAAAATGAAGAAAACTTTGTTATAAAGTGACTCTGTCATTCATCCTCAAATGTGAAAAGATTTCATTGAAAAATAAAACTTCTGATTTGATCTGGCTTATACATATTGATACATTTTAAAATATAAGTTATACACAACTAATGAATCATTGAACACTACATCAACAGCAAATGATATACTATATGTTGGTTAATTGAAATTAGAAAAGTTATCCAGGGGCACCTGGGTGGCTCAGTTGGTTGGGTGACTGCCTTCGGCTCAGGTCATGATCCCGGAGACCTGGGATCGAGCCCCGCATCCGGCTGCCTGCTTCTCCCTCTCTCACTCCCCCTGCTTGTGTTCCCTCTCTCGCTGTGTTTCTCTCTGTCAAATAAATAAAAAATCTTAAAAAAAAAACTTATCCAAAGGAACCCAATAGCATATTAAAAGAATGATGCATTAAGAATAGGTGAGATCCATTCCAGAATGCCAGGATGGCCCGATATTAGGAAGTATATTGATATGCCATACTGGTTATAGGCTTCTCCCCTTGCCTTACATACAGTCTCCTTCTTGCTGCCTCATGTTGTCTTTCCTGTGTGTGGGTACACTTCCCAGGTCACTTGGTAAGTCCAAATTTCCTCTTCTTATAGCGACAAGCATCAGATTGGATTAGGACCCATCTTGATGGCTTTGTTTTAACTTTTCGCCTCTTCGGAGGTCTTTTCTCCTGATACAGTCACATTCTTGAAGTCTTGTAGTGCTTCAGCATATGAATCTTGGGGACTACAATTCAGCCCATGACAACACTTGCTCCCTTTATCAACACTTACCCTATGGTAATATAGGAACTGATGGATGCTTTCACCACATGCACAATGTCCTCAGGTGAAAGTTAGCTCATTACTCAATGGGAAAACACTTGGGGATTTGCTGCCAAGAGCTGTAACAAGAAATAACTTATTATAACAAGAAATAAACTCTTTGTTACTGTCTAATATTGTGTTAGGTAACGCAAGCAGATAAAGTAAAGCGCTTACAGAGTAGATATTAGAAAGGAATAGAAAAATATTTCTATTTATAGATTATATGTGACAACCCAAAGAATCAAGGAGAAGCTGTCATAATGGTAAGAAACTTGAGGAAATTAACAAGTGATAACATCAACACACAAATCAATAGATGTCCTATATATAAACAAAACCCAGCTCAGCATAATGGAAGACTATACTGCATTTACAACAGCAAGAAAGGCAATGAAATATGTAGGTATAAATCTAGAGAATTGTTCATGGAAAATGTAAAAAACCCTGAATAATATAAAAAGGGCCGTGAGCAAATGGGAACACGTCCTATGTTTCGGATGGAAAAACTCATTTTCACAAATATGTCAATTCAGGGGCACCTGGGTGGCCCATTTGTTAAGTGTCTGCCTTCAGCTCAGGTCATGATCCCAGGGTCCTGGGATTGAGTCCTGCATCAGGCTCCCTGCTAAGGAGGGGGCCTGCTTCTCCCTCTCCTACTCTCCCTGCTTGTGTTCCTTTTCTCACAGTGTCTCTCTCTGTCAAATAAATAAATAAAATCTTTAAAAAATACGCCAGTTCCTCACAGATCACTTTGTAAGTTAATGGCAGTCTCTGAAAAATCTGATTATTTTTTAAACTGGACCTAGGCAGGTCACTTATGAAGTTTACTTAGAAGAACAACAAGGAGCATTCACTAGAAGAACTGGTGGACAGTGATTTATAGGGGTGAGGAGCAGAAGTTAAACACACTATGAAGCTTCTAGAATTGAAATATTAGAACATGATATAAAGCTTTTATAACTAAACTAGAGTGGAATTGGTACATTCATAGACCAATGGAACAGAGTAGAAAAATCTGGAAATAGACCCAGTGGCGTACAGAAATCTAGTGCTTGATAGACTTGGGATCTCAAGCCTGAGTCCTTAGTGAGGACTTATTCGTGCTTTGGTCAGAAGAGTTGGCAGTTATGGAGTGTCTTAGGTTGGATACTGTTCTCCCAAATCCGTGTCCTTCCCCAAACCTCAGAATGTGATGTTATTTAGAAAGAGAGTCATTGCAGCTGTAATTCATTGAGATGAGGTCATATGGAGTAGGGTGGGCCCTTTACTGACATAACTGGTATCCTGATAATGAAGAAATTCTACATGCATGGGAGAGAAAGCCATGTGACAATGGAGGTCAAGATTGGGTGACATGTCTGCAGATCAGGGAACTCAAGGATGGCCAGCGCCCACCAGAAGCTGTAAGAAGCAAGGAAGAGTTTTTCCCTGTAGCCTTCGGAGAGGGTGTGGCCCTGCCAGTACTTTGATTTCAGATTCGTTGCTTCCAGAACTGTGCGGGACCAGATTCGGTGGTTGCCAGCCCCCCTAATATGGGGTGCTTTGTAACATACAGCAACCCCAGGACAGGAATGCACAGGGTGTTGACACGGATAGCCTGTTCCATGGGAGCTGGGACTTGCTAGCCATTGGGGACCACGGGAGGCAGGGAGTTAGGGCGTAAACATTCTGATCTTACTCCCTTTCCGTGCACTGGTTGGAACTATTCAGGATGGCGGTCATCGCCAGAGACTCTTGAAATCTGGTCAGTCAGTGGCAACTGAGATGCCCTGTGTGATGTACACACGGGATCATGAAAACTTAGAAAAAAGACTGTAAAATATTTCATTAATATTTTTTTATATTGATTGCGAGTTGGTATAGTAATGCATTAGATATGTTGTGTTAAATAGGATGTATTATTAAAATGAACTTCGTCCATTTATTTTTACTTATAAAAATGTGGCTACCAGAAGAATTGAAATGATATGTGGCTCATGTTGGTGGCTTGAATTTCATTTCTGTTGGATAGCACTGCTGAAAAAGGCAGAGAGTAGGCCATTCTGTTGAGATGACCCATCAGGTCAGCTTCCTGGACCCAGGACACAGAGGCTGGGCACAGAACGTGGGTGGCTGTGAAGAGGCAAAGACAAGCTATTGAACACAAGCTCCTCCTGATGCCAGGGATGGTTTGAAGGCTGGGAAATAAAGCAGCAAAGAATGCAGATGGGAGATGGTAGTGCCTTGGAGTGGGAGCCGAGGGGATGGGGACAAAAGGACAGACATAAGAAGTATCTGGAAGGCAGAACTGATGGTACTTGGAAATTGGGTGGGGGGGAGAGAGGGGAGCTAGGTTTGTAGATTGAGTGAATCTTCATTCATTCAAGTGATGCCATTTTCTGCCTGGAATATAGCTACAAGGAGCAAGTTTGGTGTGCTAGAGGAGAGATTCTTTCTATTTTGGAATGACGAGTTTGTTTGTGAAACCTGTTTGGATGTATAGAACCAGGGCTTAGGAAAAAATAGGGGCTAGAGATTCTGATTTGGGAATTATCGGAAGATGCTACAACAATTGCATCTTTAATGATGTTGATATTAGTTATTTGAGACCCAGACATTGTGGCCCAAGACTGCCCCATTCTACCTTTCCAGTTGAAGAAACACTTTTTTAATAATCACAGAATTTCACTGTCTAAAGATACTCTGAAATTATTTATATAACAACAGAATCACATAGCATATTTATGATTATATAATTATCTATAATAACATCTCACAAATCTTGGCTATAGGCATCTGAAGGGTTCATATTTGTACCATTACACATTGTCCTAAATCTGGGCGCTGGGAAATTATGGGCCAGAGATGCTATGGATGCTAATAGGCATCTCATTATATAGCAAACCAAATAGCTTGCAAGAAATTAAAGTGATAATGATGAAGTCAAACTAATAAAGATTTCTAATTAAAATGGAATCAGAGCAGCAAGTAGCAATCCCAACAACTCACGGCTGTGTTGACAATGCATTAATGACAAAGCATTATCCATGAAAATTCCAAGGGCTTATTTGCACAGGAAGTAGGAGAGAAGCAATGCTGTCAGGCAAAATCCTCAGTAAATTCTAATACAGGGCTGATTTTAGTTTAAGAACTCCAAATTTAGAAACACATTTCATGGGTAACTCTGAGTCCTATAAAAATAAAAGACTTTAACACTGTGTGCCATTTGCCTATTAGAAAAGAAAGTGATTTGTACAAATTTGCACTTTAGTATTTCAGCCTGCCCCATCCACTTCTGAGGGGGATCCTGATGTTTTGTTTGTTGGTTTCTGTTGTGTTCATCTGTGTAGTGAGTGGAGAAGGAAGGAGGAAAGCTAGATTGATTATATAAGAAAACAGGAGAGAGATTTGTGGGGGAAAAGATGGATCCCTAAAGCCAAGATGCATGAGGTGTTTTGGGGAAGAAAGTGGGGAAAAACTAGAGAAAGGGAGAAAATTCTCAATAGGGTGCGGGGGACCCGGAGGGGTGGGCCTTTGAAGGAATTTAAATCCGCTGATGCAGAGCCAGACAATATTGTTCTCTTTTTTGGCTCATGTTTGAGAGGCTTCACTAGCAACCAAAATGGCTTTTCAAGTTTTGGATGTTGTCTTCTTTCTATGGCATTTTTACTGGGGTAGCTGGAAGAGATTTCACAGCCTCTCAGGGACAGGTTGAGAAAACCTGCTGTGGATGGTGGTTGGACATCTGTGAGTTGATAGCATAAAGTTCTTCCTGTCAGGAAACCCTCCACCAGTGGACCTTGGAGGACTGCGCTGATGGCTCTTAGATGCTGCATCTTTAGGAAGATGATTGCTTTCTGCATGGCTTGATCAAAGTTCTTTGATACACAACTTCTAGTGTTCTACACTGACTCAGAAAACGGAAGCCCATTTGGCATGAAATAGGTAAGTCTACCAACTAGTTTTCAGGGTCTCAAGTTCTTTTTAAAAAAAAAAAATTTTTTTTTAAAGATTTTATTTATTTGACAGAGAGAAACACAGCCAGAGGGGGAACACAAGCAGGGGGAGTGAGAGAGGGAGAAGCAAAGCAGGCTTCCTGCCGAGCAGAGAGCCCGATGTGGGACTCGATCCCGGGTCTCCGGGATCATGACCTGAACCGAAGGCAGTCGTTTAACCAACTGAGCCACCCAGGTGCCCCCAGGGTCTCAAGTTCTTAAGCACCCAGCTTTTCTCTGCTTTCTTTTGTTGTTGCAGAGTGAGAGCTAGAACTTTTTGTCTTGAAACCTGTGTGAGAACCAGCATCTGTGTATGTGAAGTGGCGGCTGAGCTGTGTGCCCTGGGCGCTGTGTCTCAGACACCCCTAGCAATTGTTAGAACCCTGAGGAGGTTTGGTTAATTTGGGTTGTGTCTATTGAGATTATCCACATTAGAACTTAACTGAGACATTAGAAATAATTACTTATTACTTAAAAAATGAGAACAGACCCATTATATGTTAACATAAATAACATTAGAAAGAACTGCATCTCCCAAGAAAAAGACAATGAGAAGAGAGACATGGTTTTACATCTTTGGAAAACTCTTTTCATGTCTGGCTTCCTAGAAGTCAGCTCCATTCTTGTATCTGTTTCTTCATGAAACATCCTGTGACGGGTGTGGTTGAAGCATATGAGCAGAACCTGGCCTCAGGCAGGTGTGTTTTTGGAAAAAGGATGACTATTATAATAGTCTTTTCAAGTCATGGTGGATATTCTTCTATACAATATCAAAACGTGAAGGTAGTTTCTCAAAAGCTAGTTGCGGTGTGGACCGTGGAATGATATCAGTGAACTTTTCATTCTGTCTTATAAGAAAATCCACTTTTCTGTCTTGTATTCCAAATGGATCTTTTACCGATGCATGATTTCATAACATCGTGCACTGGTCACTTGGAAAGTGTTGGCTCCCCTTGTTAGCTCTATTGAACGTTGGTATATTCCATAAGCCGCTATCAAGAATCACATGTTAATATCAGCACCAATCACATCAGAAAAGTGTTTAAATATGTTGGAAGGCTCTCCAGCTCATGGTGGTGTATGCAAGTTTTCCAAAATGTAATTTTTACTTGAAAGCTTGAGTGTTATTATTGGCAACAAATAGTATCAGTTGTTCTCCTTCATGTAACAGACTCATTTCCTTCCCTGGATAGAAAATGTTACCAGTTACTCTACTTCGAATGATCATAGTTTGTTACAGGTTCTTTCAAGCAGAAACAGTGTTCCATGAAAAACTGGCTAATTCAAATAATCACTCTGGAGCTTTAATTGGAGACAACGGCTGTCCTATAGGATGCAGCAGAATGGCTATGTGCACAGTTCCCAACTTGTCCCAGCTGGGACCCATTTAAAGACTAGAGCTGTCTCTACTTGTTCTTATAGGTAGAGACAAAATAAAATTAATAATTTTTACTGCTTCAAGAACAATTTTGGATGAAACTGGCTTATTTTTTGTCTGAGTGTGTCACCCCTTCACCGGTTGGTGACCTACCAGTATGTTTGTATCATCAGTGTTAGTATCATGGGTGCAAATGGCAGTCCAGAGGAAAAAGCAAATGACCTCTTGGTGGTACTTCAGAAATCATTTTGATCTCAGGCACTCGGCATGCTGCCGGTCCACAGACCCCACTGGGCGAACTACTGTTAGAGTCGGTCTTCATTATTCACAGATTCCATATTTTGAGTTCATCTGCTTACTAGGATTTAGCTTCCAGCCAATACTCGCTGCGTGTTTGGAGCTGCTTTGGGCAAGGACATGCACGTAGTCAAGCTTAACTTCGAGCAGCTCAGACTGCACTGTCACAGCTGGGTTGGAACAGGGGGATGCTCTGCCCCCTTGTGCTGGCACTCACGCTGTAAACAAGTGTCCTTTATGTAGTTAATTTAGTTCCACTCTTTTAGCTTTAGTGTTGTGCTTTTTCTTGGTAATTTCACTATTTAAAATGGCCCTCCAAGGGTAGTGCTGAAGTGTGGTCTGAGGTTTCTGAGCACAAGAAGCCTATGATGTGCTCTGTGGAGAAAAAATGTGTGTGAGATGGTAAGTTTTGTTCAGGCATGAATTATAGTGCTGTTAGCTAGGAGTTCAATGTTAGTGAGTTAACAAAATAGATTAAATAAGGTGTCTTTAAACGGAAGCACACATGAAGCAGGGTTGTATATTGATTAGTTAATAAAAATGTGGTAGCCAGAGAAGCCACGTACCTATTTGTAATTTAAAGTAAAATCAGTGGGCACACTGTTCATGATCTTTATTCCATGAACTACTTTGGATTGACTTGAGCAAGTAGGGTTATTTAAAATAAGAATTCTCTGACTTGGAAGTAATTTGTAAGAGTTTTTAAAGATCTACTGAGGTCAGTTAATTTTAGAGTGAAGGATAAGAAGAGTTGAGAGACTGAGAAAGGAAAAGTAGAGAATTTGAATGATTGTTTGTATCAGATTCTTCATATTTTTTGACTCCATCTTAGAGGAAAGAGGCCACAACTTTATTGCAACATCTGTGATTTAGAAACGTCCCTGGTCTCTAACATTCTCCTCAAGTTGAGTGAAGAACCTAAAACAATGTACGGAATTAGCACCATGCTTTAGTGACACTTGCCATGGAGGGACCACTCTACGACGGAAGCCATGATGCATATCGTCTTGTTTGCTTAGACAGTGACCTCACGGAGTAGGACTTCTTCTCTCCATTTCACAGATAGCAAACTGATGAGCAACCTGTAGCAGCTAAAAGACTTGCCCTGTGTCACTCAACCGGCAAGTGACCAAGCAGGGTCTCACACCCAGCTTCTTTAACCCCCTGAGTCTGCGTTCTTCCCTATCCTCATGGCTGGGGATGTCCTCAGCAGATCTGCAGAGGCCACCAGAACTTACAGAGCCAATTGCCTTGTCTAAGGTGCCAGACCTGCACCTACTAGTCATTCCCATGTCTTCCCATGTCTACATCGTGGTTGCTTTACTTTCAATTTCAGATACATTTCCTCTGGGCCTCCCATTCCCCATCGCCTTCTAGGGAATGGAGTTGCCTTTGTCTTGGGTGGGACCAATTAGAGAAGTCTGCCATTGTGTGGTGCAGGGGAAAAAAACCCACCACCAGAGGGCACTGTGACCCTTAGTGGTTGGTATCTGGAGGACACATGGCCCCAGCCACTTTCTGCCCAGAGGAAGGTGATTGCTCTGAGACTTCCATTCTCTTTTGGCTCAGACATTGCTTTATGAGGATAAATCACAGTGGTTGCTGCATGTTATAGAATCCTTATGTGCTCTGTTGGTATATTGCAGCTGAAAGAAAATGAGCCACTTTGACGCATTTTCCACTTCTACCTAACAATGATGGATGAGGATGGCTGAAGCTGCTTTTTCCCAAAGCACAAATGTATTCAGTGGCTCTAACCCTACCATTCAATTGAGTCCAACATTAAAATATAATAAGTGGTGTCAGAGAAAAGTCAGCAGATTGTTTGGGATCAGAAGCAAAATCCTAGGCCTTCCTGGCCCTTGTTGATTTTAGCGAAATGTCATCTTCAGGTGATAGTGCTGAGGATGGGGAAAGCAAAGTTTCCTTTATGGTATGGGAACTACAGTTCTCATTTCAAGCAACCCATATGTAACTGGCTTAAGTTCTTCTGACCAAGTAGAGATTTTGATGTGTAAAAATATAATCTGATTTGGACATTATGGAGAGGAAGACAGGGGATGGGTAATGGGCCAGTGCGTTTGCAATTTGGTTTCCATTGGTTTTCATACCCTGTGCATGGGCAGCATCTTTGAGAAAGGAAATCCTTGGCAGAGGCAGGACACAAGATGACTGATGCCGGCCAGGGGTGTATTATTGTCCATCCAAGAAGGAAGGCGATGCTGTTGGGCAACACGCCACAAATCGTGCTGTTGACACAGCCTCTGCTATGGTCTATAGGCAGGGAATTGCCCTCGACTGGGCGTCCTCACCATGTGGCTTCTGCCTGGGCTCTGCTGCCCCCTTCTCTAGGAAGATCCTTAGGCTAGTTCTCAGCAGATTGTATAATAAATGCTCCTTCTCAAGGCTCACCCAGGTTCCAGTCAAGATGCTGGACCAGCAGCAGGGAATAACCTTTTCTATAGAGATCTGAATTTTAATTGGGGATTGAGGACTTTTTTTTTTTTTAAGATTTTATTTATTTGACAGAGAGAAACACAGCCAGAGAGGGGACACAAGCAGGGAGAGTGAAAGAGGGAGAAGCAGGCTTCCTGCTGAGCAGGGAACCCGATGTGGGGCTCAATCCCGGGTCTCTGGGATCATGACCTGAGCCGAAGGCAGTCGCCTAACCAACTGAACCACCCAGGTGCCCCGGGGATTGAGGACTTTTAAAAATTATAAAATTAGTCTATTCTAATAAAAGAATGAAATTCTCCTTTATCATTTCGTACCTATCAACTGTATTCTTCGAGTATGATCACTATTCAAGTTTAGTCTGTATTTCTCTAGAACTTTTTCTGTTTGCATGGAAATATCGATTGTACGCAGGTACATAGTCTTTCATTTTTCCTTTTTTAACCAAATTATGGATGTATGCTCTACAGGAATCCCCCAATAACCAATCCAGCAAAGGTATCCATCCAAGTGAGACAGATAGTAGGTACCTTGTTCGGGCAACTGCTGCCTAGAGTTCCAGAGCATGGGCTAGCGTAATCTATTGACTGATTTTTTTTAATGGGTGGGCTTTTGGAAGGTCTCCAGTTTTTGCCATTATAAAGAAGACTGTAGTAAGCATCTTCTCCCAAATAGCCTTGACTGCATGGCATCACTCTTAATAGGTCTCACAGAAAAAGTCCTAGTTTATTGTCAATAAAGGGATTCTGAAGGGGAAAAGTTTTAATGCTGAGAAAAATGGCCATGAGACAGTGGGATAGGGGTTGCTGAGTGCCTCAACAGGGGGAGGCTGGTCCTGTTGGCAAGGGAGCTATCCAGGGGCTGCTCATCCTGGGGAGGACTCGGGGGAAGGGCCTCTGTTCAACGGTGATGATGGACTCGCCAGTGTGCTCCCTCTGTTTATGATGGAAAATGTCACACATCCACAGATCTGTCATCTAGCCCCTTGGCTGAAAAAGATTCATTAGGAACAAATACATCATCTAAACCCCCCCTTTCCGGGGCTCCTGCGGGGCTTATTCAATGAAGCATCTGACTTCAGCTCAGGTCATGATCTCAGGGTCCTGGGATGGAGCCCAGTGTGAGGTTCTTTGCTCAGCGAGGAGTTTGCCTTTTCTCTCCCTTTCCCCTTCTCCCTGCTGGAGTGCACACTCACTCTCTCAAATAAATAAAAATAAATAAAATTCCCCTCCCCATGTTTGTAGAACTCAGATTCTATATAAGAAAGTGGTAGCAAGGTAGGGAGGGCTTGTTCGCCCCCACTGATGTGAAAAGGGTCAGTTCATCTAGAGAAGGATTTTATTTATTTCTTCTTGGTGCAGTCTCTTGCTCACCCCCCGGCCCCTGACCCGGAGACACACATACACTCTTGTTCTGTCATTTCAATCAACCACGATACTTTTCTTTTCTTTTTTTTTTTTTTTTTTTTAAAGATTTTATTTGACAGAGAGAAACACAGCGAGAGAGGGAATACAAGCAGGGGGAGTGAGAGAGGGAGAAGCAGGCTTCCCGCCGAGCAGGGAGCCCGATGTGGGACTCGATCCCGGGTCTCCGGGATCATGACCTGAGCCGAAGGCAGTCACTTAACCAACTGAGCCACCCAGGTGCCCCAACCACGATACTTTTCAAACCACACTTTGCTCTTGTGAATTTCTGCAGGACATGCATTCCGCTTCTTTCAAACAGCAGCCTGTTTTCTTCTTCCAATAAACCATCAGCATCCAGCATCCTATCTTATCCCTAATAAAAGGCCTAATGGATCTCACATTTCTGCATTTTTGTAATTGTGAGAACTGCTGCCGCCATAATTCTCGTAACTAAAATGGCTTCCCAAGATAGCACCTTCCAATGGCATGACACCAACAGGAACAGTCGAGTGGAGAGCAGTCAGTTTAAACTGGATCTGGCAAAGATTGCCAAATCTGTCAATAAAACCATCGATGGGGCACCTGCCACGAGCCCACAGTGCGTGTTCTCCAAGCAGACACACACGCCGTGGGGTGCAGCACGTTCCTCTGGCTGCGTGGCGTTCACCCAGCTCTCCTGCCCGCAGTGCCTTCACCTGTGTGGGGAGCGCTGCTGTGGATGGTGCTTGTCTTTGCACCTGGCGAGGAGGTCTCCCAGTGGGGGGCCAGGCAGCCAGTTGTCTAGACCCCAGCGGCTGCTCCGGCGGAGTCCCTGCATCCCTGGGCTCAGGCACAGTGAAGGCTGTGTGGGAACCACCCGCTCAGGCTAATGGCAGGTGGGCACAGGCTAGCAAGGACTAAGCAGGAAGCCAGGTTGTACATGTAGGGGAGCAGTCGCTGGTCTCCGGCGGCCTCCAGACTTGGCTGCTTTGCACAGCGGTCACCCATATGTGACAAAGCCCAGGGCATGGCGTCCAAAGCTCCCAGGACGACTTGTTAATCATGAAGATTCCTGGGCCCCACCCACAGGGCTTCTGTTTCAGGGGATCTGGGGTGGAGTCTAGGAATCTGTGTCTTTAACAACATCTCAGGTCATTCTTATTATAGGTGGGGTTGGGTGGGGGTGTCCCAGGTGTCCCAACTGGCCAAGGGCTGCTTGTGACCTCCACATTCTTCCTCCCTAGACTGCCAAAGAATAGAATAAAATTTGAATTTATTACCATTTAAAAAATCAGGGTTTTGTCTTCCTGGAGTCTGAAAGTGGGTGAGGGGTGGAAAGTGGCTGATAGGGACAGTCAGAGTGCGCTCGAGAACCCCTCGATGCTTGGACTGGAAGGCCCCAGGCTCTGAGGCGGGGTGGGGTGGGGTATTAGGATTGGGTGAAAGTCTGGACCAGAGCAGTTGGCTCCATGGGTAGCTAGGAAATTCATCCTCTAAAGAAGCTGGGATGGAGAACATCTAGGCCGCAGAGAGCAGGGCTGAGGCACGGAGCTGGACATTGGGGGTTATGTGAAAGTCTGTGTCCGGAGCCTGGACAGATAGCTCCCACTCTCTGCATTTTCTCCAGAATGTTGCAGCCACACTGTGTTCCCAGAGGGGTCCCTGACGATTCTACTCCAGGGGTATAGGAAGAGCTCTGGAGAAAAGCCCCGATCCCCTGAGTTGAAACCTATGAATCAACAATCCCAGCCCCGAAGCCTAGCCTTTTCAGGCCTTCCTCTTGGGTATGAGCAAACAGCCAAGAATGACCAGAGCTTGAGGGGGGCGTGAGGAGGCAAAGGCTGGGCTGGGGGCAGAGGGAGGGATTAGCTGTGAGAGCCGAAAAGAAACCCTCAACTTCTGTAAATGCAGGAAAGAAATACGTAATTAAATGAACAAAGGGCTGAATAGACATACTTGTCAGTAATATAGAAGAAAATACCAGAAGAAATAAGGAGTTAGACTTGGTGCGTACTGAAAGGGGCTAGTGGTTGCAGGGGCCAGGACAGCCTTTGATTTTTCTTTGCTTTTTCTTTTCTTTTGATTTTTTAAAGATTTTATTTAATTTTATTATTTTATTTTATCTAAAGAGAGAGAGTGCATGGGCACGTGAGTTGGGGGCAGGACGGAGGGAGAGGGAGAGAATCTTAAGCAGGCTCCATGCTCAGCATGGTGCCCAGTGCCGGGCTCGATCTCACAACCCCTAAGATCATAACCTGGGCTGAAATCAGGAGTCATATGCTTCACCTACTGAGCCACCCGTGTGCCCCTTTTCTTTTGATCTTTTAGAGCAGTTTTAGGTTCACGGCAAAATTAAGCAGAAGGTTCAGAGATTTCCTCTTTACATTCTGTTCCCACGAAGGCACAGCTTCGTCCACGATCTGTGGCCCCCACCAGGTGGTACATATGCTCCACGTGATGAAGCTGCATGCACCCGTCCTCATCACCCGTGGCCAACGAGTGGCATCACTGTGCCTTCCGAGGCCTGGACGAATGTGTACTGACGTGGACCCACCACGACGGTATCGTACCGAGTCGCGTCACCGCGCCGCAGTTCCTCTCTGCTCCTGCCTATTCTCCCAGCTCTCATCTGAAAAAGCTCGGGGCTGCCATGGTGCATGGGAGCTTTGGATGGAGCCCCAGAGCTGTGGATCCTTTTGGATAGGAGTTGTCCTTCCAAGTTTGCTGTCATCCCAAAGGGGTCAGCTTCCCTCATTTCTTTACTTCTGTTCTTTGTAGGTTTCAAGCGTGCACCTTATAGTCCAGCGAATCCCCTAATGCCCTGCTCAGCTGTCCATCTGCTAGGAGTTGGTATGTGGAAGGGTCACTCCCTGGAGGCACAGATTCTCAGACGCCCTTGTACCAGAGTCCCATGCAGCACCCTAGAACAGCTTCTTGCCCAATCACACTGTTTTTAGAAAGCCCGGAGTAGTAGATTACACATGTGAAATTAACACCAATGTGGTGAAGTCCCACTTCCAGAGGCCAATACCCTTAATGGGGGTTTCCTCCACTGAGCAGGTGGCAGGTGGCCCATCCATTCTGCTTCCAGGAGCTTCTACGGCAAATCCACAGGATGACAAGGACAAAATCGTCTAGTTGGAAAGTTGTCAGTAGGAATTATGAAAAGCATATTTCATGCCCCCAGGAGTCAACACTCTGATTTTAGCAAAGTGCTACACAGATCTTTGATCTTTTCGTGTGTTGTTTAAAGGATGATTGTCATTCTCATAGGAGGTACAACAACTCACAGAGCCTGAGATCGAGATGGAGGTGGTCCTGGCATTCAAAAAGAGCAGTAGGGATTCCTTTTTGTTAAGACGGAGGGAAAGGCAGAGAATGTTTGCACAAAAGAGCAGCTGTAGCAGAAGCCAGTTCAGTGTGTGTGAGTCTCCCTCTGGAGAGGGATCAGGTTAGGAGCTGGTAGGTTAATTTCGCCTTTTAGATCCTTTGTCAATAATACCAAGAAAGTTTCAGACTAGAGGCAGCTTTAATGGGCCTTTCAAAGCTGCAAGCCCTTCTTTTAGTAACTTTACTGCAACCAACCATTCCACCCGGACATTAGTTTCATTTTAGAAAGTGTCAAGAACAGGAACCACCATGGGGAAGACATTTAGAGGCTGGTGATGGGAACCCACACCCTTGGCTGTCTCAGTAGTGAGTCAGTGACAAGGCAAAGATTGGAGTGCAAGTCTCTCTGGGCCCCCAGCAGAAATGCATTCCATTAATATGCTCAGGAAAGACTAACAAAGGACAAAGCATAACCCCAGGGTTTGTCAAACTCAATATATTTTAAATCAACTTTTCTACAATTATATTATGTCACTGGCTTAATGTTGGAGATAATGGCTGATCACATTGGCTTGGGAAATTTTTTAGCACCAACTACGGAAGAAGTTTCCCCAATTTTGAACCACGAATCCAGAGAATTCTAGATGCTATTGTTCCCCAAATTCAGCTTCACCTTGGATGTGTTTTGGAGCTGCTCATTGTCACTCTTCTTCGGACTTTTCTCAAACCTCCTGAGTCTCCTTAAAGAAGCCAGACTGGGAGGCAAAATTTATGGTTTAGCCACAGAGTGAGTGATTTACTAAAATTAGTTCACTTCTGTTCTGAAGTGCTGATAAGGAATGTGTAGGGCGATGAGATAAATAGATGTGTATGGTATTAATCTCATATGTCAAGTGTAAGGTCCATTTTTGGAATCCAAGCCACCCTCCTGTTTACTCAGAAAAACAGCTCCAGGTATTATGGATAATGGGCCCTGGAAAACAAAGGCGAGCCAGGTTGGGGGAGACCCCCAACCAGTTAATAAACCCCTTAATCTCCCATCCAGGGAGGTACCTGAGAGGTATTTAGATGGGAACTAAGGGGGGGCAGCCAGATACCAGTGCTTAGGCTCAGATGGGAGGCCATGGAAGTGCAAATTAGCTCAGATGGGAGGCCACAGAAGTGCAAATTAACTCAGGCAAGCCCCCGCGCGTGAGTGGGTCAGCTCTGGCGTGGGTGTGATCCTATTTAGCTTGTGATTTGGGGGATGCCTTTAAAAGCTGGCCTGAGAAGTCGGGCGTGGTCCTTTTCTCCCCGGAGAGCAGAGACCCTGGCCCCAGGGCCAGTAAGATTCTGATGCTTGGCGCGAAATAAAGCTTTGCGTGACCTTTGCTTTTGTATCAGCCTCGTCCCTTTGACCACGGACCCTATTATCAAGTCCTGTGTAATGAAGTGTGGGATAGCAATACTATACTCATAGCAATACTTAAAATCTAGGAAGAGCTCACCCTACTAAGTTCTTTTTAGGTTAGGTTTGTATTCCTTATAAATCGATCCTAAGGATGAAATGTTTCTCAGGCATTGGTCATGTCAGAGGTGGCAGAGTGGGTGAAGGGCATCCCTAACTGGAACCCTGCTCCCCATTCGTCAGCATTTTCCAAAGGGTTTTCTGTGGGACATCACATCAGCATTACACGTAGACCTTGTTAAATATTTGTTTATTTGTTTTTTTGTTTATATATTTAGATTCTGATGCCCACCACCCGTCCCCAGACCTGATGAAGGAGTATTCTGGGCCGGAACTGGGGAATTTGCATCTCCAGTGCGTACATAACATATGTAGCAAACACCCCAGATAATTCTCAAGGATGCTGAGGTTTGGGGCTCTGTGGATGCTTCCAAAGGTCCTATGTGGTGTGATGTACGTGGGGATGATAAGAATTGATGGCAAGTTTGAAGCAGTCAGTGTCCAGGCTGGTGGACAGCGACACAGGGTCGGCATGTCACCAAAGTCTAAATGGTTCGAGCCCTCAGCACATTTAAATGGTGAAGAGCATGTATTTGTTTCTACTGAATGCCTCATGTTTCAGCTTCACCTCGATTGACATCAAACGAGTTATTTAATCTACTTCAAACCTAATTTTGTTTTTCTCATTAAAGAAAGCAGTGGTGGAAAGAGTTGAATTTTAATCCTCACCTTCATTTAGCATGAAGGCCAAGGACAAGAGCATCACTTTAAAAGATGAACATTTTGCTAAAGTGTAGATAATCTAAACACAAATGCACGGCAACCTTTTGAGACGAGAAACTCAGGTATGAGCTGAGAGCTCAGTGGGGAAATGGATAAAATTGGAAGATAAGCAAAGCAATGAAATAAAAATGTCAGAATGGTGGGAACAACTCAAAATTCTACAGCATTTTCCTGCTCCTCCCCTTGTCTCTCTACCAACCTGCAACTCTTCTCTGAACCACTGGCATTTTGGAAGGGGGAGAGAATGAGATGCAAGGTGTCTCTGGGGCATAAAGCTCATCCCTCCAAAAGAGTGAATGGGAGTTAAGTGGCCCCAAATCCTTGGGCCATTGTCCTTTGGCCCCAAATGCTGATGACGTGGCATGGCCCGAAGTGTCTCGACTCTTCCTTATTACCTGCTTTGTCCATGTTGGACTGTTCTTCTTTAAGAACAAATTGGATGAATAAGAATCCTTTGCTCAGGGTAAAAGAAAACATACTTCTGTGGAATCCAAGTTCTTAGACCGGCTTCAGTTATTCACCAGGTAGCCCGAGGAGACTTTATTCATGAGTAGACTTCTGTGCTTTTGCTTGATAGGTTCTTGCCTTTCTACTTGATTTATGTATTCATTCCCCCTAAAGAATATCAAACACTTGAATATTGATCATGCATGTAGTAAATATGAGAGTTCTATAAGGGATGTTCCCATAATGGATGGAGGCACTAACAAAATTTTGGGAGCAGTGGTGATAGTGATTGGCTAAGGCCATTTGGGAAAATAAATATGCTTTGCTTGGGTTTTTTTTTTTTCTTTTCAAATAAGCAAGTTGTTTAGCAGGAGTTTCAGGAAAATGTATGTAATTAGTAGTTACAACAAGCTTAGGACAATTATTTTTAATAATACATCTATACAACTAAAACTCTTTTACTTAACAAATGAATACAAGTAGTAATTGCTCTTGCTGGAATGTCATAATGATTTTGTAAAGTACACTATTAACCTTCATGACAGCATGGGAAGTGATTATCATTCTAACCATTTTTGCAGGTGAGAATATGAGTAATAGAGGTCAAATGACTTGATTGTTGAAGAAGCAAGCTTGTTCTACCAATCTTAAGGCTTTTTCCATCATACCCATCACATTTCTTGAAAGAAAATCATTAAAAACCAGCATGGGGGTGGGGGTCCCGGAGGAATCAGTCGGAAGAACATGTGACTCTTGATCTTGGGGTTGTGAGTTCAAGCCCCATGTGGGCTGTAGAGATTACTTAAAAATAAAATCTTAAAAAATCCAGTACAGGGAAGTTTTCTATTTTTATCAAGTTATTATGGCTAAAGCAACTGTCTTGGGGAAACTTTAAAATGAAGTAATGCATGTGTTTATTGCATATCATTGATTTTATCTTGCTATCTGCTGTCTAATATTGAGAAAACCCAGTGAAAATCTAGGTCAGAAGAAAGACCTACCTCATTTTTTGAATATTAGTCCACTGAGATCCGTACCTAATTGAGGGAAAACACATAATGAAGTGTGCCTGATCTTTTTTCTTTCTTTTCCATAATGAGTTATCATGATTCCTTAAAATAGAAGATAAATGTCTTTTAGATTGAATGTGTAGATAATGGTGTGTGTAATAGGGTATCATCAGGGACCCAGGACAAGTTTGATTTCCCAAGAAGAAAGACATCATTGTCCAGGTCTAATTCCGTCCATTTCTCATGCTACATTACTAGGCTGAGAAGATAGGCATTTTCAAGTTAATGGTCTTGTACCCTAAGTTGGGATTCAGTATGGCGGTCGCTTTGTTGATGCCAAGTATAAGCAGTAAGTCCTGGTGAGTAAGGGCTTAGGAGTGGGGAGGGCACATGAAGCCAAACACATAGAATCCCAACTGGGTGCTGGCTACCAGGTTTGTGTGGTGTGGAGCGTCTCTGCAAGTGGAATACTTCACAAAGGGGCTTCTTGCTTTCCTTCCCAAGCTCCTGTCTGCCCCAGGGCTCTATGCTTCCACTCATGACACGGACCCGCTTAGGGTCCGGTCACGCCATGCAGTGTCCAGCTCCTGCCTTCAGACACCCTTGTGGTGTCTGGCATGAAGCCAGCACTCAGACATGCCTGCTAATAAATGACCACATCCCTGCCACTTCCTGTTCCCTTGTCCCTAAAGCCTCCTGTGGGTTCTCATACTCTTGCTGCTCCCAGTATCTTTAGATACCTCACTGTCCTGCCCTCTCCATGCCTTCTGAGTTTAGGCTTGTGTGAAATCTTACTTGAACTTGGCCATTCTAGAGCATGTTTGAGGACCTATTGTTTGCCAGGAAGTTTCTAGACACTGAAATGTCCAGGTGCAGTGCCGACCAACTTGAGTTCACAGCATCATGATGACGGAAGGCGTTTTCCTGAAACTGACTTACTGGTGTAAGTTTGCCCGGTAAAAAGGTACATTTTCATATTTTTCTGTTTGTTGTCTAAATGGTCTTTGAAAACTGTTTTCCTTTGACCCCAGCGGGCCTCTTCCCACCCTGGAGTGAATGGAGACCTGGATAACATGTTTGAAGGCTCCTGGAGATGGTCCCGCAGACAGAGGAGCAAGAGATCATGATTTATGTCAGCAGCCCATTCTAGTCATGTAGCAGTGAGCATCCCGCGAGCTCCCACCTGGTCTCCCTACTTCTAGATTTTTGCTTTTTCACCTGTTCTTCATGCTGCTCCAGATTACCCTTCCTGGAGCCCAGCTCAGATGACATCACTGTTTTGCTCGAAAGTCATCGGCAGTCCCACTTCTAACCAAATCAAGCCCTCCTCTCCTGATCAGCATTCATGGTGCTGTCACCTCTGGTCCTAATTGATCTTTCCGTGGAATGGGTTTGTGGAAGTGCCCCAAGTCATGTTTGCTCATGTTTCAAAATGTTTTCTCTTCCACAAATCCCTGCCCCTTACCCAGGGTTCTAGCTACTCTGAGCTTATTTCTGTCCCAGGAAGCCTTGGGGATTTGTCCTCCATGGTCTCAGCTCCTGGTGTTACTTCTTTTCACATGGTGTATGCTTGGGTGTTGGGGTCCCCAAATGCCAAATCATATTCTGTGTCCTGAAACTCCTCTGCCGGCTGTTGCGGCTTTCTCACACTACATCTATTATCTGGGGCCCAAGCCACAGGTGTAGT
This sequence comes from Spilogale gracilis, assembly GCA_004023965.1. Classification (NCBI taxonomy): domain Eukaryota; kingdom Metazoa; phylum Chordata; class Mammalia; order Carnivora; family Mephitidae; genus Spilogale; species Spilogale gracilis. The sequence goes on along the minus strand of PITA01006006.1, from coordinate 14,551 downwards.
TTTGTCCTCCTTTATCTTGACCATCCTCCCATGCCTTGCCCAACCTTGCACTCAGCTCAGAGTATTAACAGCAGTGCCTGGCATCCGTAGGACACTTCTGTGTACCTGGTGCTATGCTCATTGCTTCGTGCATTATGTAATTAGTCTTCAAAGAGCATCTAAAGAAGGTGCTTTTTAAAAACGCCTGATTTGCTTTAAATGGAGGAGGTCCTTGCCCAAGGTGAAACATTTCGTGAGCAGCAGAGCTGGGATTGAACCTGGGTGAGGAGATCTTATTCACCATGCCATACGATCAGGTCTTCATTGTAGACTTCCTGAATGAGCAAATGGACGAATGAATGATGGGAAGTGGAGAGTGTTTGATGGAAATCATCCTAGTACACAGCAAAAGATACGCCTTGTCATGGAATGAGAAACTCCCTGGTAAGGGTTTGGTGGCAAGGCAGTAGCGCTGTGGTGGCTGAGGGCTGCTGAAATGAGACAGAGGTCAAGGGCTGGGTTCTAAGATTAATAGCTCACATTATAAATGTATATCCTTGCCCATTTGCATAGATCATTGAGTATTCTAACTCAAATATTCTGTAGAATTAGACGCTATCCAGAAATTATTTCTTGTCCTCTTGGATACAGCATCTTCATTTTGAAAGAATCAATAGCCTGAAAGTGAATTTTTAAAAAGACCTTTTTAAAAGTCAGTATTATTTCAAGAGGGGAAGGTGTCCTGTCTTTCACCTGCAGATAAATAAATACAAGCTGTGATTCTCTGTGTGTCATCCTTCCAGACTACAAGTTATCAAATGCTTAAATATTTAAAGCCTCAAATTAACTTCAAGATAACACTAAAATGCACCAGTGTCCTTTACCCTGATAAGAAGAGCAATGAATGATTTTAAATTAATGCCAAGTGTACATGCTTTGAATATATTAAGGAAGCCCTGTAATTTGTATGCCTGGCTGAGCCTATGCTTGTTCTCTCTGCGATCGAGGAAGGTTGGTTGGTGCTCATTTAACAATACCAGTGGCAGACAGCACAGCGACTTCCAGCACAGGCAGGGAATGGGAGCAGGTGGGCTGGGTCTCTGGTCACCCGGCCCAGCTGCCTTTGAAGTCCCTTGTAGCGTCATCGCCAGCATTGCCCCATGCCGCATGGTTAGCAGTGTGGACCCTTACTCTGCCTAAGCTGGTCCTCACCAGCATACTGGGAAGTGAGCGGGGATCCATTACTAGTTACCCTTTTGCAAGTCAGGAAACTGAGGCACAGGAAGTTTGGGTTGCTTGCCAGAGTTGAGTTATGTTATTTATTGCTTCTGTCCTTTGGGATTTTGGAGGTCAAGTTATTTTGTCTTTCAGAATTAAAATATGTACAGACTTTGACCATGCAGTTGCTTCTTAGCTCTTATCCTGTGTATACTGGCATGGGAACATCTTGCAGGTGTATTGTGCAGAGGAAAACAAAAGAAAACAAATAATATAATGTTTATATAAAAAAGAATTCTGTATATTTCCATGTGTAGGGATTTATGTTTGCAGGTGCTAAGGAGACAGATAACCCGTAGTTGTTAGCCGTGTTTACATCTGGGGAAGAGTGTGGTTGGGAGTGTTTCAGGGGAATTTCTCTCAAATAATATTGTTTCCACTGCTAGCGGAGGTATTAGATGGCCTTTAGTGTTAGTGGTCTCATTGAGGGAATTCTTGTTTTTTTGATAGAGTGAATGTTGCAGCCTGAAATACAAAGTTTAGAGTATCGGAGCTTTTCGCTACTCTGCCATTCCCTCATGCTTCAGAAATGGCCCTAGAGGAAGCAGGCACATGCGTTGGGTTTAGATATCCTCAAACAAGCATGAGTGCTATTTGATGCCTAAAGTCTGCAACTACCTCAGGTGTCCCAGAGTTGGGTGAAACCATGTACTTTTTTTTCCCCTAGTGCTCGTTATAGTTGAAATTAACTAGATTTCCTGGTGTGTAACTTCCTAAATACCTGTTTTATCCTTAGGACTGTGAGCTTCTTAGGTAAGGATTATGACTGACTAACTAAATAGTAGAGTGGGTGAATGAATGAATGAATGGATGGGACCTTGCCATTCATTCAGCCCTTCAGGATTCATTTCCGGAGCTGCCATGACCAATTGCCACAATCAGGGTGGATTAATACAACAGAGATTTTTTTCTATCACAGTTCTGGGGCCTGAAGTGTGAAATGAAGGTGAGGGAAGGGCCATGCTCTCTCTGAAGGCTCAAGCGAAGAATCTTTCCTTGCTTCTTGCAGTTTCTGGTGGCTGTTGGTTATCCTGGGGGTCGTAGATGCATAATTCCACTCTTTCCCTCCCTCTTCCCCTGAACTTGAGGGGAGGGGACACTACCCAGTCCAGGAGAGGAACTAGAAAGGAAAAAAAAAAAAAGAAAATTAGATAATCCAGTCACTATTGGGGCCAAGTATTTCATTGTTGGAAGAGGAGAATAGAAAAAGAGACTAAAGCAAAAGCAAGAAGGGAAGGACATGGACAGGGAGAGGGCAGAAGACATTTCTTTAACTGAGAAACATCTTGTGAATCTTTAAGATGTCCTGCAGAGTACTACATGATTTTCAGGGGCCTCGACCTCTGCCCCAAGCACCGCAGCCCTCCTGGCTCCCCTTTGAGATTTTGATTGAAGCGGGGCTGGGTGACATCCTTCATATCTGCCTTATGAGATGGATTATGAGAAGCATGCAAAAGACCTTTCATAAAGAGTATGCTACTGTGCCAAGAAACCTGCCTGCTTTCTCCCTTTCTTTCACTCTTGAGGAGAGGCTTTGACTGCATTCCTAGGGGAAAGAGGTCTCTGACTTCATAGGTACATGCCTGAAAATGTTCCCTAGACGTGTGCTGGATCTCCAGGTATGGAAGCTGCTAAGTGTTTAAAAGCTCAGAGAGCTCCCCGCACCACGTTCTCTTACCTGTAGAGCTCATCTAGAATACAGGTTGTTTCTCAGTAGATGTCCCTCAGAAAAATAACAGGCCCCCAGCTGAGTTGGCACCGTTGTGGAAAACATAGTCACTTGGCAGAAAGTCAAAGCGATGGCGGGTGTGGACTTCCTTCTCTCATTCAGTGAACCTGGCGTGTGCTTGGTGCAGACTTCAGCCGATTTGAAGTCCACGGCTCCTGCTTTCTAGAGCTCACATCTTCTCCGTGGCTTTGTAACTAGGGAGCCATAGGCTTAGTGAGCCGTTAACCCTCTAAAACCTCTAACACAAATCACTGTGTGTCTATGAGAGTATGTGGACGTGGTGACCAGTACTTACCGAGTACCCATCATCTGCTGAAGATGCCGGTCAGGATTCATTGATGATAGTTAGGTATCTTTTGACTTTTATGGTCCCTTTAGCATCTTTGCAGTTTAGCAAAATGTACTGAAATATTTACCTAAAAATTCATCTGCTTTGCTTTTGTCCTCATCACTGAACAAGCATGTTGGTTTGGGGACTCTGCTGAAGCATGCTGTGTCCCTGGTGGGAATTCTGCTTCCCTTTCAGGGAATGTTTAGAACCTTAGCATCTCAAAGACAAAGCTGCACTCGGAGAGCATCTCAACTCTGGCTGTTCATTAGAACCATCTAGAAAACTTATGAACTACAACATGGATGAGTGGGTCCCATTCCTCAGAGACTCAGATTGAAGTCATCCCCCAAAATGGCCCAGACATCATTGTGTTCTAAAGGTTCTCTGGGTGACTGTAAAGGGAAGCCAGGAGGGAGAACTCGGAGCTGAGAGATGGTAACATCTCAAGCGACAGTGGAGGTGAAAGCAGAGCTATGCCCATCTGCCCCTGGACCTTGGACAGGGAGGGCTGTGAGGGGGCTGGAGGGTTGTGGGGTTCTTGTCTCATGGAGCCAAACAATGCATCTCCTGGAGAAAAGGGTGAAGTGACATGAAAGGTTTTTTTTTAAGGTTTTATTTATTTATTTGCCAGAGAGAGAGAGAGAGAGAGCGAGTGCACAAGCAGGGGGAGCAGCAGGCAGAGGGAGAGGGAGAAGCAGACTCCCCACTGAGCAGGGAGGCTGAGGCAGGACTTGATTCCAGATGTTTCGCTGACTGAGCCAGTCAGACATTCCAACCTGAAAGTTGATTAAGGGAAGGTGAGAACAAAAAAGAAAGGAGCTCTCTAGAGTGAGAGGGGTCCCAAGTGGGTTGCCGCTGAGGGCTTTTCTGGTCAATCTTTTATAATAAACAGACCAGGGAACTCGATAAATATCATGTCTATGACATTTAAGACAAAGAAGGTAGATTTGTAAATATTACGAAAATATCTCGTCTATATTTAGAACAAACAAGATGGATTTTTTGGTGTTCCTTTCTCTCTGGCTAATATCTCATCTATAGCATTCCCCCACATCTCGGATTTCTGTGAGCCTCGTCACGTAGACCCGACCTGTCCTCTCTGTACCTAGCCTTGCCTGTGTCTTACCCACGCTGACCCTGGAGACAGCTGAAGCCTGGCAGGAGAAGGAAGCTGGGGCTTTGGACTGTGACGCAAAGAAGTCTGCCTAGATAGTGAGGAGTGAGTGGCGAGATTTAGCAGATACTAATAGGTGGTGCCCTCCAGGGGTGGCCGAAGTGCCTGTCTTCCTGCTCTCTTCAGCTGAGAAGAAAGCCTTGCTGCAGAGAGCAAATGGGTGTGCCAAGGTGCTGGGGAGTCAGGGGCACCAAAGGGCCAGTGCAGAGCGGGGGGGGGGGGGTACTGGGTCGGGGTTCCAGGCTCCTGCAGCTCTGCCAGCCCGGGCACCTATAATAAGATCCCTGTTTGGTTGTCATAACAATAAATAATAATTATGATGAACAACAGGAAGAGCACATAGTGCTCAGATGGCAGCCACTGTACTAAGGGTCTTTTGTGCGTTATTTTATTTAAATATCAGTAAATGGCGTGATTTGCCTTCCTCAGATCAAGTGTGGGATGGTGTCATTCTTTTTTTAAAAAATGAGATCTAATTGACATATACCAGTAAGTTGAAGGTATACGACCTGTTGATTTGGTACATATTGTAATATGATTATCCCCCATCCTTACTAACATCTCCATCATGCCATTAACTGTCACTTCTTTTTTGTGATGGGAACATTTGAGATCTCGTCACTTAGCAACCTCGAAGTGTATAATATAGTACTATTGACCATAATCACTGCACTCTACACGAAATCTCCCAGACTTATTCATCTTCTGGTTGGGAGTTTGTGTCCTTGGACCACATCTCCCCAAACTCCCCCCACTCCTCAGCCCCTGGTGACCATTCTGTTTCTACACTGTTTCTATGAATTTGATTCTTTTAGATTCCCTACGTAAGTGAGAACATGCGTCATTCGTCTTTCTTTGTCTGGTTTATTTTATATCTGCATAATGCCCTCAAGGTCCATCCATGTTGTTGCAAATGACAGGATTTTATTCTTTCTCATGGCTGAATAATAGTCCTCAGTGTGTGTGTGTGTGTGTGTGTGTGTGTGTGTGTGTGTGTCTGTGTTTCATATCTTCTTTATCCATCCATCCATTGTTAGATGCTTAGGTTGTTTCTGTATCTTGGTTCTCATGAATCAGGCTCCAGTGAATATGGGATGCAGATACCTTTTTAATATCTTGTTTTCATTCCTTTTGAGTATACACTGAGAAGTGGAATTGTTGGATCGTATGATAATTCTAATTTTAAGTTTTTGAGATGCCTCTGTATAATTTTCCCAAGTGGCTAAACCAGTTTACATTCCCCTCCCTTTTTTTTTAAAGATTTTATTTATTTATTTGACAGAGAGAGATCACAAATAGGCAGAGCAGCAGGCAGAGAGAGAGGAGGAAGCAGTATCCTTGCTGAGCAGAGATCCCGATGCGGGCCTCGATCCCAGGACCCTGAGATCCCAGGACTTGAGCTGAAAGCAGAGGCTTTAACCCACTGAGCCACCCAGGCGCCCCAGTTTACATGCCTGCTAACAGTGCACCAGATTCCCTTTCTCCACATCCTCACCGACACTTGTTAGCTCTCGTCTTTTTGAGGATAATTATTCTAACAGGTGCAGTGCCCTGTTGTAGTTTTGATTTGCATTTTTCTGATGATTAGTGACGTTGAACACCTTTTCATGTACTTGTTGGTCATTTGGAGTCATGCTTGATTTTCCTTTTATCTCAAAAAAAAAGACCTGGTCCTGGGGTGTCTGGGTGGCTTGGTCAGGTGGCTTGGTCAGGGGAGCATCCAACTCTTGCTTTTGGCTCAGATCATGATCTCATGGGTCATGAGATTGCGGCCCTCATCAGGCTGCATGCTCAGTGAGGAGTCTGCAGGAAAGATTCTCTCCCTCTGCCCCTCACTCTCTCTCTCTCAAATAAATAAATCTTTAAAAAAAAAAAAAAAAAAAAAGAATCCTGACCTGATCCATTAGTGTGTTCTGTCAGCTTTAACTTCAGAATGCATTTCCATTTGGACCATTTCTCATTCTCTTCCCCATTGTTACTTTTATGTTTTGCCAAGACTTATGCAATGATATCCTCGCTGCTTTTCTTATTCCCAGTTTCTCCCCCTTTCATGTGTTCCCGTCAATTTGTTGCATGGCAGCCAAAGCCATTTTTCAAAGCATATAGATCTGTTGTGTCGTTCCTTCGTTTAACCCCACCCCTCCTTCCTCCCCAACAGCATGTACTGTAATAGTTTTTATATGTCAACTAGGATATGATTGTGTTGTTCGCATCATATATACAGGGTCCTTAGTACATTTTTTTCTTTTCTTCCCCTATAAATTATTAAGACCCATGTGTTGAAATCCCCCATTATAAGTTTAGGTTTATCTACTTCTCTATTCTTTTAAATTTTTTGCTTTATGTATTTTGAAAATATATTACTGAGTGCATATATGTTTAGAATTGTGATATTGTTTGTCATTACAGAATGTCCCTCTTTATCTGCAGGCTTCATGTCTTGAAGTGTATTTTGATATAGAATAACTACATCATTTTTCTTCTGGTTATTGTTTGTCTGACTTATCTTTTCCCAACTTTTCTCCTTCAGCCTTCCTACTTATATTTTACTTGTGACTCTTGTGAACAGCAGAGTTTTTTTTAAAAAAAATTCATTCTAACAAACTTGCTTTTAATGGAAAGTTTTATTCATTTACCTTTAATTATTAGAATATCGGGTTTCTACCTATCATTTTATCTTTATACTAACATAAACAAAACCCACCTCTTTTATGTTCCTTTATCTCACCTTTCTTACCTTCTTCTGGATTAATAAAATATTTTTTATCATTTCATTTTTCCTCTTATTAATTATACATTCTTCTGTTCTTTTAGTAGTTATCTTGAAGATCACAGCATGAATCTTGTCTTATTTCAATCTAAAACAGATTTTTACTTTTATTATTTCTCCAATAGTGGTAAAAACTTAGAACACCTTAACTCTAATGACCCCCCCTTTTTGCACTAGTGATTGTCATGCAACGCTAGACATATATTTTTTTAATTTTTAAAAATTATTTATTTATTTATTTATTTATTTATTTATTTATTAGAAAGAGAACGAGTAGGAAGGGGCAGAGAGAGAAGGAGAAGCATTCTCCCTGCTGAGTGCAGAGCCCAGTGTGGGGCTCAGTCCCAGGACTCTAGGATCACTATCTGAGCTGAAGGCAGATGCTTAACCGACTGAGCCACCCGGGTGCCCCTACACACATATATATTTTTTAAGATTTATTTTAGAGCAGAGAGAGAGAAAACACATACATAAGTGGGAGGGGCAGAAGGAGAGAGAATCTCACGCAGACCCCACTCAGTGTGGAGCATGACACGGGGCTCGATCTCAAGACCCTGAGATCACGACCAGAGCCGAAACAAGGAGATGCTTAACCAACTGAGCCACCTCGGCACCCCTACACATATTTTTATTCTTCATATGTTTTGAAACCCACAAGAAATCAGTGTTTTATGCACTATGTTTTCAATCAGCATTCTTTGTATTTATCTGCATGCTTCCATTTTCCATTTTTCTTGGTGTTCCTTTGCAATTGTGTGTTTCTCTCTAGAAATCATTGTCCTTCTGCCTGAAGGAATCTCTTTAATACTGCTTTAAGTGAAGTTTGTCAGGTTTTATTCATCTGAAAACTTCATTATTTCACCTTTGTCTTTGAAGGAATTTTTTTCCCCTGAGTTTTAAATTCTAGGTTGGCAGTATTTTTTTGCAGAATATTAAGTATTGTTTCCTTTGGCTCTAGAATCCGTTGTTTTGGTTGCTAACTTAGCTGTTCATTTTCCTGTTGGTCTTTTGAAGAAAATTATTTACCCTTCTCTGTTGCTTGAATTGTGCTCTCTATATCTTTGGTTTTTATTTGTGTTATCATGATATACCTTATTCAAAGTTTTTAAATATTTATGTAGGACATCTTGGATATTGGAGTTGGTATCTTTTATCACTTTTAAAAAATTCTCTGCCCCACTGAGTTCAAACACTTGCTTCTTCCACGACTTTTTCTCCTCTCCTTCCAGGTCACTAATTATACACATAATTAGATAGTTTGATTGTGACCAACCCACATACTTAAATGTGTCTTTCTGTTTTTGTTCCATCTCTGTTTCCTTTCTGTGCTTTAGTTTGGATATTTTCTATTGATCTGTCTTCCAGTATAGGTCAACAACACTGTATTCTGCCACGTTAAATCCAGCTAACAGGTTCCTAATTCCAAATGTCATCTATTTCAGTTGAAGAACGTCCATTTATTTTCTTATAGACTATAGTTCAGTATTAAAATTATCTATCTATGCCTGGTATCCATTTTCATTATCATAAGCTTGTTAATTATAGTCATTTTTATAGAGCTTGTCAGCTGATTGGAGTGTCTAGATTCTTGTGGGTATGCTTCTCTTGTTTAGGTTTTTTTGAAGGGTTTTTTTCCCCTCTCTTGCTGTATGATCATGTGATTCTGTCTTCTGACTAGTAACTTTTCAATTTAGAGGCCCCAAATGGTTTTGTTTTCCTCCAGATAGGACTTAACCCTTTCCTCTGCTGGGAACACCGAGCAGCGACTGGGGGCCCCGGTGCCGTGGGGTCTGATGGAGTTGCCGATAGGTTGCAGCATCCTTAAGGCCCAGGAAAGTTGTGAGCGCAAATCTCTGTCTCACGGAACGGTGCTTTTCAGAAGTTTCCACCTAAATACCTGATGTACGGTCTGCCTAGCTCCGAAATTCACCGAATGTTCTAAGGCCCCAGGCTCATAATCTTGAGGATGTCCATAGGCATGGCAGAACTCTGCTGGGGATTTTTTTGTCTCCTTTGCAGGCGCCCTCTACCTAATTTTTCGCCGGTATTACACAAGGTGTTTAACCTCCTCTTTATACTCAGAACTGGGAAACATCCCAGAGTAACAGGGGCCAGTGACGGAAAGCTTTTGTCCCAGATCCTTCCGTCTCTAGAAATCTGTTTTGAATTCTCATTGTCCTAGCAGCTTGCTCCTGCTTCCGAACAGGTGGTGGACATGGAAGGAGGCTCACACACCTGCAGTTTTGAGAAGCACACGTGACCAAGAGCCCAGCCGCTGAGCTCTGAGACGCATCACGGTTTCTGTACGAGACTGCGCCCCCCGGTGGTTGCTCTCAGCCAGTGACCCAGGCTACCGAGGGTACCAAGGGAGACCCATTCCTGGGAGGCACAAGGCGGCTCTGCCTCAAGACTTTGGCTCCAGGGCTCCCTGACGGCTTGGCCCAGCCTTCCTCTGAGTGCTCCACAGCCTGGGCCGTCTCCTTCCCTTTCTTTTCCTTCACTTGCCTCGACTTACGACTTACATCACAGTCTGATGACTCCGCCTGCCTTTTTCAGCTCCCCTCGATTTCCTCTTAGAAAGCATCTTTTCCTAATGAAGTCATTGCACAGTCTCATCTGGTACCTTCCTTTGGGAGGACTTGGATTCCGAAGGTCATTTCTGGCTTTTATCAGCTTGTGGCTGTTCTGGGAGCAAGCAAGGTCAGTCACCTGTTACCCCAGCCCAATTGAAAGCAGGTGTGTCAATAATATTTTGAATTATTCATCTGTGCTTTTTTTTTAATCAACATTTTTTCCTACTCTCCCTAAATGTGTTGTCTTTAGGGTCGGGTTGGTAAGGTTATTTTAACCAAAATGCAAGGAAATGAAGAGAAGCAGTTTTATTTTATTTCAGAAGTTGAGGTGTAGATAGAAGAGAAGGTTTAGAGAAGGAGCTAAAGAATCAGGGTTCTTGCTCTGGAGGAGAAAAACTCTTTTCTTGGGCGGTACCAAGGGCCACTCTCAACTTATTTGCTTGACGTAAGATAAACTCCCCTCCCCATTTAGAGGCTACCCTACAGAGAAGTGATAAGGGGGAGCCTTAGTTGACTGGGCTTACCCTAAACAATTTAAAGTCAAATTCCTGCCACTGGTGAATAGAATTTTAGAAATTAAGTTCAAATGCGAAAAAACAATATTAACCGACTGAACCACCCAGGCACCCCTCTCGTGGAAATTCTTATGTGTTTCTTTTCCTGCTTGTTTTTTTCCACTGAATGGAAGCTCTTTGAAGGTAGGAGCCCGCCTTGCCTCCTGCTTAGCTAGACTCACAGAGCTCCTAGGGACCTAAAAATTCCTGCCTGATCTCAGAAGCAGGATCCTTCACTCCAGCGCCCCAGGGCCCCAAGGGGAGTGCGCTCCCTTGACAAGTGTATGAGGCGTTGGGGGTGGGCAGTCCAGTGGGGGTGCTTGAGGGAGAGCAGAGGGATGACAGCCCCGGGCCAGTCCTGCCAGATACTGAGTGTTGGCTGAGGGAGGCAGCCAGCGGGCGGGGGGCGGGGGGGGGGCACTAGGGAAGTTGGAACTTTAACTGGTACTGGAGGTTCAAGCACATGGACACCCAGGGATGACTTTTGGAGGAGTGGGATCGAAGGGGAGGGTCTCAGCCATCTGCTCCGTGAGTCTGGGGCGATGGCAGCAGGACTCTCAGGAAGGACGCACAGGGGGAACACAGAGGAAGCCCGGGGCACCCTCTCCATCCTGGGCTCTGTCCACTTCTGAGGCTGAGTCTCATCTCCCTCCCCTTTTCCCACTGGCCCTGGGGTCAGTGGCAGGACTGAGCTCAGGCTGTTGAGGTTGCCCCTGCACCATCTAGAAAACTGTCACATTCCTGAGCCTCCGTTTCCTTCTCTGTAAAGAGGAGACGGTATTCCATAGGAGAGTCAGCACGGACCAAGGTTAAAGTGGTTCTGTAATTTATTCCGAGAGGGCTCCATTACTCCTGTTTCTGTCCTCTGTCTTCTTAGACAGGGGCCCAGGCACAGAGCCGGTGGGGGTGGGGTGGGGGTGGCGAGCAGGTGGCTTTGAGGACTGCAGAGATGCTGGGAATGTTAGAATGTTCTCCTGGTTTCTGCACACCTTTCTCTGATGGTTTTTCCTTGGGCTCTTGCTGAAGAGGGAGCCCAATGGATCTTCCCCTCGTCTGTCTCGAGGTCAGTGGGAGCAGGATGGCCAAGCATGGATGGGTATAATCCCATCCAGAGGGCATGTGCACCCTGATCTCTGCTCACCAGACTCATTCCTCACCATTCCCCACTTACGCTCTGCCCCTCCACATCTCCTCAAAGATGCCAAGATGCTGGTGTCCCTGGGCCTCTGCACCTGCTGGGACGTCCCCCACTCTCTGCTCACACCTCTGCCCTCATCCCCAAATCCAAGTCTAGTTAATGCTAGCATGGCCTTTCCCAGTTGAGATATCACTGCCTCCAGGAAGTCCTCCTTGTTGACAACTTCCCCTCATCTAAGTTACAAAATCCCTTTTCTGTAGCCATATCGTCTGGCCTTCCCCTTTCAATGCCTTTGTCACATGGATTGTCATTGCTAGCTTCTCTTTTGTTTCTCTCTTTAAAGCATAAACTCTCACCGGTAGGGCTCTTCTTTTTCTACTTATTAAAATACATGTAATAGCATTTAAATCATTTTAAAGCCCGTACTCATGGGGAGTTAGGATATTTATAATGTGCAACCATCACCTGTAGCTGCAGGACATTTCCATCGCACCAAAAGGAGACTCTGTACACAGGAAGCACGCACTCCCCACTTCTCCCATCCACCTACTCCAGCCCCTGGCAACTGCTAATCTACTTTCTGTCTGTCTGGATTTGCCTCTACTGGACATATTCCATAGAAATGGAATCATATGGTATGTGGCCTTTTGGGTCTGGCTTCCTTCACTCAGTCTATCACCAGGGCCCACCTGTGCCGTAGCCTGTTATCGGGACTTGATTTCTTTTTATGGCCAGATAATTTCCCATCACAGCATCCCTGTTATTTGTGCACTCACCTGTTCATGGGTATCTGTGTGGTTTCCCCCCTTTGGCTCTGGTGACTAGTGCTTATTCCTGTATACGTTTGTGCTTGAATACCTATTTCCATAGGGTGTGTTCACAGGAGTAGAATTCCTCTGGCAGAGGGTCCTTCTGTGTCTAACTTTGGGAGGAATCCTCGACTGTTTTCCACAGCGGTTGTGCCTTAAAATCCTCCAGCAAAGGACAAGGGTTCCTGTTTATTTGACATCCCTGTCAATTCTTACTATCCGCACACTTTAAAGAAAATTATAGCTTCCCTAATGGCACCGGTGATGGGTGGGTTCACAGTGTATCCCTAGGTCCCACGACACTGTCAGGCAGGTACCGGGACCTCAGGAAGGATCCGCGCAAGGAACAAATCATTGTCCCCCTCACTTGGTCCAAGAAAGACCACCTCGTGCTCCATTGGACCTTCTGTTGTGAGGGTGACTCTGAGGACAGCCACTCCTCGCCCCCTCTTTCCCGCAGCACTCTGGAAGCCCACCGCTGGCTCCTGCGGGCGGGGATAACTATTACTGGGGTTTCCAGCCCGGGGGTCCCCTCCATCCTGGGTCCCGCCCTGCAGTCGCCAAGCTGACAGCCACCTGCTGGATGCGAGGTCTCACCTCTGCACCGGTCCTTTGGTCTCTGATATGCCGACTGCCGGCAGAAGAGCCGGCCCGCGATGCCATGGCCAGCAGCTGTCGGCTCTGTTTCCTCCTCGTTCTCTTACCGGCACTCGTGCCCGTTGTCACTCAGCCTCCCTGGGAACTTTTCATCCTCTTAAAATGCTTCTCATAAGCGGCAGATCTTTGCCTTCGAGGGCTGCTCTTTCGTGTTAAATCATCTGGAAGCAGTGTGAATTTTGATAGCTGTGGTTGTAGAAACTGAGAGCACGACACAGGGCTGCTGTTGTTGTCCTCCCCGTTTCTATTTCGGAGGCAGTCCTTACCGGGAGGCCCTCGTGGCCCCACCTGCCACACTCCTGCCCGTGGTGCCGGAGCTCGGGAGCGGGTCCCGGAGCAGTGATTCAGGTGTTTGGGAGCAATGGAAACTAACATCAGCTGGTATAAAACCAAGAATGGAATTTGCTGGAAGGGGGGCGGGCATCTCACAGACAATTAGGAAGCTGAAGAACCTGCTTCAGAGGGGCTGCGGTGCCCAGCTGGAGAGCAGCAGCGAATGGATGATCTCTGCAGGGACATTCAGCGCTGGTGCTGGCTGCCGGGCAGCGGGGCTGGGAGCCTTGACCAGCAGTCCCACTGTCACACGCCCCAGGTCGGAGAGGACGCCCGAAGGCCAAGCGCCGCCGCTTCTGCAGCAGGAGGGGAAGGGTGGGACAGGCCATCCTCGGCAGGTGTGAATGCGACTCAGAAATTCTTCAGCCCTTAGTCAGGAGCTCATGCAACCGTCCTGTGGGACTTCTGTCAGGACTCTAGCAAGAGAGGACAGAAGGATCATGATCCAGGGGTCTCCTGAGGCGGTCCCTGGATGCAGGCATCATCAGGGCCCGGGATGCTTATCAGTCCCGTGGAAGCAGGGGTAGGCAGGCTCAGAGTGCAAGCCGGTGCATTCCCCGGGCACTTTCTGCAAACTTCGTCTGGGACTCAGTGTGCCTTTCAGGCTCTTTGATCCTGAGAGCAGCATGTGGGCTGTCCTCTGTCTGCTAAGACTCACATTCCAGGAATCTTCATGTGTGAGGCAAACCGCATATGAAGACAAGGGGCCACGGAGGCTGGGAGGCGTGACGGGGGAGAGGAGGGCCTGAGCGGGGCCCATGCACTCTGGCAAGCTGTCAGGCGGGCTTGGAGGGTGAAAACACATTTTTCTCCACTAGCAGCAAAAGCTGGGAGTCCCGTATCATTGTTGGACTTCAGGAAAAGTGGACACTTCTTTTAATGGATAATAAATAAATAATATATACCCTTCATGGGATGCTTGATCTTTGCATTTTATCCTGGCAGCTGTGGAATGTAGATGCTTTCTAATCTCCTGGATTTATAGGTTAGGAGAGGGAGGCACAAAGACACCCCCAAACTTGCCCTGGGCCAGGCATCAGGTGGCAACGGAGCTAGAGAGAGTCCAGGGAAGCCGGTGGCAGAGCTGGTCTCTTGACCCTGTGCTGCCCCCAATTTGTTGACACAGAACTTTTCCAGGTGTGGAAGATCTGCTGGTGTGGCCAATGGAGTCATGTCTTTCTGTTTTTGTTCAACTCCATTCTTTTTTTTTTTTTTTTTTAAGATTT